>OMNZ01074883.1:58613-69091 GCA_900303255.1 Lesueurigobius sanzi
AACCAATAAACTGACAAGATCAAGAACCTGCTGCTGAAACATGGGGTCCATTATATGTATATATTTTGAACATTAAATTAACTTCAAGAGGTTTTCTTCCTTGTGTAAACAGTATGATGTGGCAAATGAATTTACAATAGTTATTGTGTGAGTCGTTAATACTAGTGATGTTATTATTATTAGTGGTAATAATGTTGTGAAGAGGGTAATGGTAGCGATGATGAAAAAAATGATAAATATTGTTGCTATTATCGTTTTATATGCGTATATGTATGTATGTATGTACAGTATTTGTATGTATGTGTATGTACTGAATATGTATGTTTGTATATGTGTATGTATACATATGAATGGCCTTTTAGCTTTTTAACATTGAGATTAGTGCCATCATTGTTATTATTGCTATCTGTATCTTGCAATAATGTATTTGTATGTCTGCTTAATTCTTTGTTTTGTTTTTTGCATGTGTTAAATAAAAAATAAAAAAAACAAGAACCTTCTTCATATGATTCACACTTTACCACTGAACAATTGAAAGTCTGGTGACCTACTAAATGTAAGCTGTGCTGTATATCCAAGAGTCAAATGAGTTCTTTTGTTTGCTGTTGTTGCTCACACACAATCTCTTCATATGTCTTTGAATATGTAGTCTTACGTAATGTACTTTCGATTTACATGTGTGTCAATGCAAATGGATTTGGTGCATGATCATTAAGTAATCAAATCATTTGTAAATCCCAAACCCAGTGTTTATCTTAATACTGTACATGGACATCTTTCTGAATATGGTCAGACAGTAGGCTACTACATGTTAGTGCCTACCGAAGTCCACCAGCTTAACGTCTCCCTGTATGGTCAGCAGGATGTTGTTGCCTTTGATGTCTCGGTGGATGGTTTTATTGATGTGCAAGTGTTGTAGGCCCTGCAAGAAAAAAGATAATTTACCAAAAAGCACCTGCCTTCCAATTACCCCATTTAAACTCTGCATTGACGTTTATTCTGAAGGAGGTAGGTCTATTGGGCTGTGCACTGTCCCTCAAAGGAGTCAGGCACATTGGAAATGACAGACTTACCATGAGCGCCTCCTGCAAGATGTAACCAATAATTGCTTCATCCACTCGGTCCCCTCTTTTTAGCAAGCCTTTGGCCAGATCTGTCACTGAGCCACCGTTACAAAGCTGCAACAGGAAATGCACAAAGACAGGAGAACAATGAGTCAGCACTTGCAGTGGCCCTTATACAATATTCTAAAGTGGGGCATCAGAGATAATGTGGACTTCACAGGGAGAAACATCGGAGGGTAAAACGTGAGATTTCAGCTGAAAAATGTGTCAATCTGCGAGGCTTATCTTCAGGAGGCAGCTTAGTGGGAGGTGAACAGCGTGCACACACAGAAATGTACATTTTGGGCTGGCTCTATTCAGCGCAGTGATGACTAAGCAGCATAAGCATTTAAGACACACAACAAATCCTCCCCATACAGACTATGTGTATGTGTATATAGTCTGTATGACACCGCCATTTTAGCAGCAGACACGCACACACATGCACCATTTTCAGACAGACATGCCATTTCCGTGTGTTCACTGCTGTTTTCTTGTGCTCGATATGGACTCTGCCATCAATAGCAGTCTCTCTTTGGAAAATTACAGAAAATTACCCAGTGGGTTGCCTTGGCAACAATAATAGCCCTTAATTTAGGCCCTTCTTTGTCAGATAGGAAAATAAAAAGCTCTGAGATGTCGATCACCAGGCCAGGGGCTCAAGGAAATATAAATCACATTCTCAATTCACACTTTCAACTCTGATTTGAACAATACAAAACATGTACTTCATGAAGAATTCATTTATGTCCATGTATTTCCTCAGACTATACAAAAACATAAGAATATATGTATTGTATGAGTCTAGCTACATGCCTTTGTATGTCACACACAACAGTCTTTAACTGCACTGTCTGACGAGTACAATTCAAGAAGTAAACACATACCCATTTACTTTCAGGTTAGAGCCCAATTTGGCAGTAGGATGATGGGGGTTCAAAGGAGATAAAATCCTCTGTGTGGGCTCTTCTTTTAATGCAACTGCTGTAAAAGCATGTGCCAAACGATCTCTTAAATCTGTAGACTTTGCTGACAGACAGAACTTGTGTGCATTAAACATAATTGAAATACGTTGCACAGATCGGCAAACAGTGTCATTTCATTGTTCGAATTCTAATTCCACTCACAGCCTCTGATTGCCAGGTGTTTCTGGAGCAAACTGAGCAATCCACAGGAAGCCATTAGCGCGTTAGTTCTTTTTGCTAATAAAGGTTGAAACACTACATTTCGTTTGTAGTAATGAAGGTGCTACTGGTACTTCTGCAGCCTGGGACATGACAGGGCTGCTTACCTCGTGTCCATACCCCTCTGCTAATTACTTTTTTACCATTTCAGAAAAAAATGTAAAGAAGTCTGACAACCTCCTGAATGCACTGTATACGCACGGCGGATTGAAGTTTGTGACCTTGACTAAGTGGCGGCATAAGCTGGGAGTTTTGTGCATGGCCATCAATCTGCGCGTCCATCAGGGGCCCGGAGGCTGCCGCCGCGGTCGTGGATGGATGGTGTGTATCGCAGCTGCCACACGGGGAGTTAAATCACCTCAGCGCCATCAGACAAACTGCACTTGAGCGGAGCGCGCCACGGAGACTTCCACACAATGAGGCGTGCCTGATGTCAGTCCATATCAGGGCTGCCATATCACCTGTCATCATTAAATTACAAGCAGTAGACGCTCAAATACATATTAATGAGAGGCCCAATCCTGGCATCACTCTGTAAGGGGGGTGGCCAAACTTTTTTACACCGAGGGCAGAGGGCCACAGGCTGCAGGTCAGAGCACTGAAACACTGACATGGGTGCGTGGAGGTTTGATTTGACCACGCCACCACACACCCTAGTGCCAGGTCTGTCTTACTCATGTTTTCTTAATTTGAGGCTAGGATGATCGATGATTTTAAAAGCCACACTGCGGAACATTCCAGGTTTTATGTTGCTGCATCACAAGAACAACTAAATTGTAAATGAGCATGAATCAGCAGTTGTAAGTCCTGTGGCTTATACTGTATATTAAAATGTATAATTTCACATGTTCGTTATTTTCACACCGATTCTATTCTTTATGCTATAGATATTTAAATAACTGTTAAAGGAATAGGTCATTATTTTCCATACTGAGATATGCTCTTTCCTGAGCTTAGACGAGTTGATGCGTACCCGGCTTGGTTTTTGTGCGTGCCCTCAGTGATGTTAATTGACTGAAGATATTGTTAGCATTAGCCTCTGCTACCATATTCCTATGAGGAAAAATGGGGGTGAAGTTAGAAGCCACCAAGCTCTTCCACCTTTTCCCTATTTAAATACGGTTATGTGAGTAGTTACACGATCCAAGTATAGTTACACAATTTTCGAAGCAGACAAAAAGTGGTACAACAGTATATTGTAAGGCGTAATAACACCCCAGGAGCACTTCGATGCCTGTGCAGTAATATCTTCACTCCTAGTGTGAGAGTGGATGTATTACTGCAAATTACAACATAGTGCCACTTTTTATCAGCTCAGAAAATCGACAGGTTTAATTTTGTGTCACTATACTTGGATCATGTAACTACTCACAGAAACGTATTTAAATAGGGAAAACGTGGAAGAGTTTGGTGGCTTCTAACGTCACCCCCGTTTTTCCCCATAGGAATACGGTAGCAGAGGCTAATGCTAACAACATCTTCAGTCTATTAACCTCACTCACGGCACGCACAAAGACCAAGCTGGGTACGCATCAACTCAGGTAAGAACATATCTCAGTTATGTAAAATAGTGGCCTATTCCTTTAATATGTTACGTTAACATGCCAGACACCTATTCAGTTCATTGTTTATGCATTTTGAAGCTGAATAACCATCAGTGTGTTGCGTTAGCATACCCTACACTTATTCAACCTGTTGTTCTCTATTCTATTGTTATTGTTAAAACTTGCCTTTCAAGATGAAACATTTGTTCTTGGTCTTGGACTTTGTAAAATAAAAAGGGCTCCAAAAATTATAGCATATTTATTGGGTGAAATATTACGCTTTAAAGATTGTAAAAAGTACTAGAGCCAACAAAAATTGGTTCTTGGGCTGTAGTTTTCGACACACCTGCATGCGGTTGTTGAGGGCCATATGATCAGCGACAGAGATGACTTTTTCATTTTCAACTAAAACATCTGCATTTACAGCCAACAGCATTTTATAATGCAATATGAAATATTAAAGTGGCTCCCGGAAACTGCTGTTTGCACTATTTTCAAAAACTGTTCATGCTTGTTTTGGTTTACTTGGCAGTATGCGTGTGTTTCAGTTTGTATGACATTTACACCAATAAATATTTAGTTTACCATAAGCGTAGAGCGGGCCCTGCAGTGAGCACAAAGTCAGCTCACCACCTCTGTACTGCTCAAAGTGACAGAGGCTCATCAGCTCTAATTATATCCGACATAATTGTTAGTCAGACATGGGCAGACTGATCAAACTCCAGTTAGTGACAATAAAGAACAAAAGTGTGGATATCCTTTAAATGACCTGTCAATAGGGTTATGTGTTATAGATTTGCATAGATCTATTCTTGGGCAACGTTTAGTCAGGAGGACCTTGCTGGAAGTCTTAGCTTTAGCTTTTATTGTCCTCAAAGTTTGCTCTAGTGTATGCAACTTTTACCGGACAAAAAGAAGCTTTTACTTTAGCTCCTCGTTTCTTTTTTTATTTTGCTTTAAGTGCTATGCAAACAGGAGCAACATGCAGCTTCTCGTTTCTAAAAAATAACCAAAACTGGTGTCTGACAAGGAGGCTCGGCAGACAGTAATTAAAAAACCCTTAATAATCACCTTTTTGAGGCCTTCTTAGAGTCTTTAGAGTGTTTAGAAAACTTAGACAGAATCATCATAGCCTATGGACTTTTGTTTTGCTTAATTAGCCATGTGCTCAGGGCCATGACATCTTTTTATAGGCCTTGCCTTTGTTTTATAAAATGAGCCCCAAAAAATACCAGATAAAAGTTAAAAAAGTATGCACAATATCTACAATATGCATTATCCAGCAGTTCAAATTAGCAGTACAGTACAGTACAGCGGTCAGTACAAGGAAGTAGGCTTATCATCTCTGATCCAGTCCCAAGTCAGTTTTCAAAGAATGGACTGAATGTATTGAGTATCGGACATTACAAGTGAGTGCAGGTGCCTGTTCAGTAGTGTTAATGAAGGCAGTCTATCAAAGAAGAGGAAAAGAAGTGGATCAAATAAATCAATAGATGAAACAGGTTTGCTTTCACAATGAGAAGCCACAGTCTGGTAGCTCTCATGTGCCGTCAATGTAAATCCATATTGTGTGACCAGTGGAGTTGCAGGCGGACTGCACACAGGTGAGTGTCCAAGGGGGAGCGTTATCATTTACATGGGCCACACACAAGCCTCGGTGTCCACTTTCTGTCCTTGTTTATTGAAAAGTCCAAACAGCAGAAGCATTAAAGTTTGTTATAAATGAATGAGAGTAGAGGGGAAGGGGTCAACACGGGGGCTAATGGGGGCTAATGGGGGTAAATGGCGAAACAGCAGTTGAAGGGTGACTTTGAGGAGTTGTCCAAACGGAGAATATAAGGCAAGTGTCAAACTTTAAGTGCTGTTGTTTTCTTTCACACGTCAGGGTTGGCACTATATTGATTTAAAACTATGAACAAAGATCTTTGATGTCATAATGATTCTTATACGTCACTAGGTGTTTATTGCTGTTATTAAGAGGCGCTCACTAGCTCTTCTGGCAGTGCACACTTTCACTGTGATTGGTTAAGTTCACCTGTCTGACTCAGTGACTCAGACCAGGACAGAGACTGACATATAGAAGGAAAGGGTTGGGGAAAAGTATCAAGCGTTTGCATGTACAAAATGTGGAGTATGTGTAAAAGTACAGCTCATTTACATGCAGGGTTTCCCCTAGAAAATGTGTTAGTTAAGGTGGTGTCTGTGTAGGGAGGGCCACACTGAGGAGCACGGGGGAAAGTTGATTTTTTGATGTTAGTTAAGGCCCAAATAATGCACACAATTCCTGCCTTCATTGTAGCTCAAATGTAACATTTATAGTAACCCATCACTCAAACTCCAAAGAGCTGCATCAGAGGCTTTAAAGAGCCATGTGTGGCTCTTGAGATAGTGGTTGCCTACCTCTGGTCTGGAATGACTGTAGTATGTAATCCAACTAAGAATTTCATTGTTATCCCCACAAGTTAAGCATTAAATATGCTTAAAAAGCTAAAATCATGGTTAAAAACAGCCAGATGACAGTCATTTTAACAGATTCAGTGTTTCTTGCTATATTTTTCAGTAATTTAATATTGATAGGAGTGTTTTCTGGTAAAGGCACGTGACCCTCTAAAAACTCGTCCACGACCAGTTCACCAGTTGAGAATTAATGCTGCAAACATAATATTGCCAATTTCAAGATATATGTTTTCTAACCTTCACCTCAATTTTAAACAATAGGTTCTTTCGATTGTGATGTCACTGCAACCTATTGTACATATTTTTGTGTTGTGTGAGGGAAAACCCAAGTACCCAGAGGAAAAGTACAGACACATGAAGGCGGCAGTGGGTCGTCTCATGATCGGAAGGTCGGGGGTTCGGATCCCGGCTCCTGCAGGTGCAGACTGCCATTGTGTCCTTGGGCAAGACACTTCACCCAATGCCTATGTGTGAGTGGTTGGTGGTGGTCGGAGGGACCGTTGGCGCAGATGTGAGCAGCCTCGCTTCTGTCAGTCTACCCCAGGGGAAACTGTAAATAGTAGCTTACCACCATCAGCATGGAGTGAATTAACCCCCCTCCCTTTCATGTATGAAGCGCTTTGGGTGTGACTATGTCATACGAAAAGCGCTATACAAATAACATTCCCTTTCCCTTTTCCCTTTCCCACTCGGCCTGGGAATTGGAACTTGCGTGAGTGATAACCACGGCATCATTGTGCTGCCCCAAAAATGTTGATATAGTTGATAATACATTTTTTGCTCACTTTCGTGCAGCAGCTTTGACCAAATACAAGTTAATTACACAAAAAAACAGGTTCAAATGAGAAAAGCATGCCACAAAAGCTCTGTTGCCAGTGTTGTATTTGCAGCTCTGGCCTTATGCTGATGAAAAGGCAGCTACTGACATTACAGTAATAGCAGTGAAATTGTCCCCTGATTATTTTGCCACATCTGAATTATAACTGCAAATGCAATATCAATTTATCTGCAGCCCGCACCGACTCGGTCTCCCTCTAATGGAGACAGAAGTGTATCTCTTAAGTACATGCTATAAAAGCCGGACAAATCACTGTCCTTCCCACTGCGGGGCTCATAAATGAAACACACATCCAAGGCTTTTATTTTGAATTAGGGAATAAAAGTCACTCCAATCTTTGAAGTATTTTGAAAAGCCGGGGCTGGCAGCAAAATGAGGAGTGCCGCACATGAAAGCGCGCTCATCTCAGCCCACATCTGCCATCATAAAGGAGAGGAGCAGCCAAACGCTCGTGCGCCGCTATGAGAGGCTAACAAAGTACAGGATGCAATTTGGATGAATCTGGATCATTACGAGCGGTCGGCTGGCGGGAAGGGCAAAGAAAGAGCCCTCTCAGCTGAGCAGGCTCGGGGAAATTACAGTTCAGAAAAGGAGGGACAGTCACGGTAACCATGGTGAACGGCCAGCTCCTGTCGGCCTCAATAGACCCATGTGCATCTACTTTAGATCCCTTTGGAAGCATCATTTTAGGGAGAAAAAAACTAACAGGTTCTCATTACAGACAGACTTGTATTTTGAATCATATTGTCAAACCATGAGAATATCTAATTGGAGTAAGAAACATGTGCAATGGATTCACTAATAAAACTCCAAATCAAGCATGGGTTTAAAAGACTTGGATTCAGAATATGAATCTTGTTTTGAGTAGTTTTGACTAGATTAGACATATTTACTATTACTACTGTCATCTAGATTATGTAGTTTAGATCAGAAATTAATCTAAATGTTTTATTTTTTGCAGTGTTCTGCCCACAAATGTAAACCAAACTAGACAAACCTCATTCAAGTCCAGATTCAGCCACCATATTATTTGTATTGTGAGTGTTATGCAAGAATTTACAAAATTTACAATTGCATGTTTTGTTATAGCAATCTGGACGTGACCTGTCCTTCAATACCGCTGGAGCAAACTGTCAGGTAGTCCCTTTTTGATTGGATTTTATTATTTTTATATTAGAAACAAATACATGTAGCTGAATCATAAACATAGACACAATAGAACTTTTATATCCATTTCAACTGAAAACAAAAATGAATGCTTTCCACTGTAATATATATATATTAATGCTCAATAATCTTCCACAGCACTCCTCCAAACTACAAAATAAGGTGCTTTTACTGACAAATAATTGTCCATAAAGTGTGAGATTGTGATTTCGATACAATTTTGATCGTCCAGCCCTACTGTCAGGGGCAGTATATGGGCAAGTGCATGGTCAGGAGGGCCCCTACCTGGAGGATTATTCATTTATTGTGCATGTTTTTTGGATTGTAAGTGCTGGTAAGAGGGCTGAGAGATAAGGCAAATAAAAGATCTTATCCTCAAAGTGATTGATTTTGAAGCATAAATAAAATAAATACAGAATTTACTATTGATTCATAACCATAGATAGAGCTTTTAAATAAACTTCAGCTCAAACAAATGTATGCTTTTCACCCAAATATGATTTAATACACAAAGATATTCCATTGGACTCCTCCAAACTCCAAACCAGGTGCTATCACTCCAAAATATTTGTCTGTAGACCTGAAGATTAAGGTCCCATGATGATTTTTGAGATGCCATTCCTATTAAATTTAAATGAATCCCACCGTTATAATATGCTTTTATCACATTACAACCAAAAACTGCTGTGCGACAAAAATCACAAAGCTGCCGATAACCTATCCTAAAAAGCTCAGTGCACTAGGCTTGTCAACTTTTACAAGGAACATTAAAGTTGTAGATGTGCTGACTGCTGAATTTCTAAATTTGTGAGATCAATAAAGTATTATCTTATCTCCACTGAACACACCTGACAACCTGAAAAAATCAAAAGCAACGCGGGACATGAATCTACCCCGGACAGAGACAGAGACCAGCCTGTGCTCTGGATCCGGTGTGGTCCGCTCTGCCAGTGTCTTGATACCAGTACCAAGTTGCTGAAGGGTCCTTTGCAGAGGTCAAGGGATGATCAAGTGATGAAAAGGAAAGAAACACAAGCTGCGCAGGTGAAAACTATCTGTAGGATAAGCATAGCCCTGTTGATGCGAAACTGGGCTTACATTACACAAATATGGACAAGCTTTGATTCTGTTGGTAATGGGAGCAACTGCAGTGATTTCAGGTCTGAATATATTAATGTACATGAGTAGTACATAACACAATACATTTGATTAATGATCTGCTTTCTTATTTTATATTATTATTGGATGTCAAGCCTCCATTTCAATATTATACTAAAAGGATTTTTTAAAGGAACAAGAAGACACACTATATAGGTTCAAACAATAAGAAAATGTAAAATATGACCATTCATATTATGGTTATTATTTGGATTTTTCTCCCTGTGTGTAATTCATAGCTTACTAAAACACTATACTGGATCACTCATAGAGCCTTTTAATGCCAACCTTGGCCTGCAACATTGGCATGTGGCTCTAAAACCTTTCACACAAAGTACCACCCAAGAAATACATTAGCTATCAAAGCACTTGATCTAAACCTGATATACTGTATGTACTACGAACCATACCAGGTCAAAACTGTACATAATAACATACACGATATATCACTATTTTAAAAAGAAACAAGCTATTTTTAAAGTCTTTTTCAACATTTTTACTTTATAAACAACTACACGCTCCATATTTGTTTATGATTTATATTTGTTTTCATATGCATTGTTAATTTTTTATAGTGACTTAATTTATATTTAAATAAACAACCATATACCTGTTTCCAAAACGAAGAAATTAACCACCAGTTAATCTTATTTATAATTATAAACACTGTCACTAAAGTTATTTGTCTGTCTTAAAATGTTAGTGCTGCTCCCTACTGTCCTGACTGTATTATTGACCATTACTCACATCTACTTGCTGTGAAAGCAGTGGAGCACTGCAGCCTCATTAATATTTATGATGTCATTAATTAATTATGCATGGCGTCAATATTACCATAAAAAGTATAGGTATTGTATTGTGACGCAAAGTATCGCGATATATCGGAAAATCAACCCCTAGTTGCAACATTAATCTCGCTACAGCAACACTCTTCAGAATTAGAAATGTTTCCAAAATTGTTGACCCCCCCAGCGTATATACCGTATTTATTTTGTAAACATATTGGCAGTTCATGGGCAAATCAAAG
>OMNZ01074883.1:69111-86230 GCA_900303255.1 Lesueurigobius sanzi
ATGGGCAAATCAAAGAGCATACCTTAAAATATGTATTCCTTATGCCAGTGGCTATGGCGCACCGTAAACCAGCTGTGCTACTGATCCTCGCTCCATCAACACATTTGCTCCGCCTGCTTCATAGACCTGCTCCACTATATACTGACACTTGGCCTGCGTTTGTTCTTATCAACCCCTTTCACTATTGCTGACCATGTTTACCAGACGTCTCCAGGTCCTGTCTGGCTCCTACCACAAAGTACACGCTCACACCAAGAAGAAAGTCAAAAAGTCGACCCCCCGCGCTGTGTTTAGACCCCTCTAACACCTTCCTCCTCTGTGGCTGACCTCCATTACCTGTTTGTCTGCCGCCTGACATTTGAAAGAGGTTATAGCAAGAAAAGAAATATGTATTGCTGCGGAGGAGACTCCAGGCGAGGGCTTTTAAACAGTAGGCAGTATGCTGAGAGGCCACGGTGCTCTTGGAATGTGGACAAGGTGTAGGTAAAGAGGACAATAAGTAGTTCATTTATTTACTAGATTTGTGCAATTTGAGGAGGCGAGATAAACCACAGTCCAATAGTTGGAGCGCAGCCTACACTTTCCATACAATTTTGGTTTAAAGCAAAAATCAATCATAAATGAATATATAATCTTTCCCGCAAATTACTACATCATATCTCAAATGTCACTATTCTTTAAAAATCTCTACACTGATTTCAATTCATCCCAATGCAATTCCTGCAGCCGAGAGAGCACTGGTCCTTTCACATCCCGCAGTAAGTCTTTTAAAATAAATACGCATTTCCTTCCTGCGACATCAGCAATATTCCACATTTATATTTACTGTATGCGAGCGCCTACAGCGAGGGGACGTTTGACTGCGCGCTCCAATCTGTCAGGAGTGTAAACTAATTCAGTCTGACGGCCCCTCGCACGCTCAAATCCCCACTCTGCTTCAGTCAGCACGAGAGCCGACCCCCCCCCCGCCACAGCCCGCACCACCTCCACACAGCCACAGTATGCTAACATGATGCTAACTGGCTAAATCCCCCAGGTGGCCCACGAGTAAACTCCTCGAATGCCGACGCGAGATTAACCTGTTACGTAATCCCTCGCCAACGTTTTGACAAACACTCACAAGGCCAGACTTGCTTGGTGTCTGCACGCTAATGGCTAGCTTAATGTTAATTGAGGCCAAAGGCAAATGTAAGGGCGGGGGAAGACGTGAACTACGTATAGGGTACCAGCACGTAAGGCCACACGGCAGACCATGGTTACAAGGTGTTACATAAAAAAAATAACATTTAAGCCAGGACAGCCCATTTAAACTATGGCTGTTGTCGCAATACTGTCTTAAATATTGAGATTACATTAATATTGCAATATTTAACTAAAGAATTTCGACACAGGATGTTCCATTTGATTTAAAGAGGGGAATGCAATCACCAGGGCTGGGTATTGTAAAGCTATGCCATTATTAAAAGATTAAAAGATAGTAAACTTAGCACTAAAGAAAGTTACTTGGTTATTTCAGCCCAAATACATGAAAAGAAATAGTCTTTTATGGAATGAATAACCATTATTGTTCTGTTTTATGGTTCTAGATGACCAATAATTTAGTATAGGCATCGAAAAGTTGAAATAGTTGTTCAGGTATCAGTATCGTAATCCAAGTATCGTCAAAGTACTGGTATTGATAAAAGCCCTAGCGATCACTATCTTACACGTTATTGGTTATAAAATGTTACATTGATCCAAAACAATATACTCGAAATCTCCCTGTGCTTCTTCCTGGTTCAATAAGAGCACTGTCTCTAAGCCCCTCTCCCCTCCTCTCGCTAAAATGCTTGTATTTTATCTATAATGTGCAGAATTGTTTGGACGACCAGAGGGTTGGCGGATCATTGTAAATGAGAATTTGTCTCACCTGATAAAATAAAGGGAAAAAAGACTCCTTGCCTCCAGTGTTTGCGTACACTGGTGTGTGAATGGGTGTGTGGTTCCTTGATGTAAAGTGCTTTGTGCCTAAAGCAGGTAGAAAAGCGCTAAATGTGACCATTTTTTTATGGAGCATGGCTTTAGTTTAAACAATATCATCAGGAGCTGTTTTTAGGTATCTATGCTTCATCAATGATTATCTCAAACAATAAAACAGAATAGTGCTATTTCTTTCTAAAACCAGCAGATTTCATCATTTACTTTGCCAAGAGTATCACTGTGCATCTCGCTATATCCAGGACTCACACACTGTAACTCCAAAATGTTCATACATTCATACGACTTTTCATTAGTAACCGTTTCATGCCACAAAAGGTACTTTTCAATACAAAACCCTGGTTAAACAAACAGGACTCTACCTCCAAGACGAGCCAGAGCTGGTCTCCACATTTCACATCCTTCTTGTAGTACATCCCGAAGAATTTGACCACATTAGCGTGGTCCGAGAGGGCTTTCAGGATGTTATACTCAGCTTCAATTTCCTCATCGATATCCTGCAAAACATAAACAACCAAGTATTGACCATGAGTGGAGCATAGTGCTTGTTTTTGTGTTTTGCAAAAAACACAATATAGGCATAGGCTTATTGGATTTAATAAAAAGGTAACTGATCTTGTATATTTATAGAGTGGAAAGTTTTTATTACTTAAATTGTAAACTTAAATGTCTGTTCACCCCTAATGTAGGTAAATAAATAAAATACTACTCAAATTTAGCTTGAGACAAGCTAGCTTTGACCTGCTTCTTTGTGATAGAGGACAGGATTTGGCGGCTAAACATGAAATAATGAAATTTAATGAGACACTGATTACAATGATGATGGTCTGTGCTGACTAGTGGTCCAGAGATAATCATTTCTAATAATGAGAAACACTAACAATGCATAAAGGGCCGATGAGACGAAAGGATGGGTTTGATTAAGGAAAACAAGTTTGTTAATAAGCCCTAAAGCCAAGCTTCAAAGTCTGCCTTATCATGGCCTAAAAAGCTGAATATTGACATTGTTTCTGCTCATGATGACGCGTCGGTTTATTTTAAAATAGAGCAATCAAAACACTAGATGTAATCCGCATGAGTTTTACAATTACCGTTTCTTTGTGCTTCACTAAAATGGAAAAATATTGACAGAAACAATTCCAGGAGAAAAGAGAAATGTGTGTGATTATATAATAAAGCAGTATTTGTTTGATTGTATCTGCCTGTTTATTTCCCATCTTGGCAGGTTTAGCACCACAAGTCAGAAACAAATTTACCTTTTATCACCCAACGGGCATAAACAACACCGACTGCAACATCCAACTTTAGAGCTTTATACTTTATACTAAGTGAGACAATAATGTAAGATAAACAGTACAATCTTATTGCTGTGTCATACTTGTTTACTTACATGGATAGGGTCCAGTATTTTGACAGCTGCTTTGCTTCCATCCTTTTTGTTGAGCACTTTGTAGACTTTTCCATAGGTGCCTTTTCCAATGGTCTCGATGATTTCCCATGTGTCTGAGGGATCTGGAAAGTTGTCAAAGACAATGGATTTCCCTGATTGTGGAAACATCTTCAGGAGAGTTCTCCTGCGAAGAAAAGACATATATAATTCATGACAGATAGTAATAACTAAGTTTTTATGATCAATAGGTTTACTGAACTAGTGATTGATTACACACCAATGAAAAGAGCTAAGCTTATCAACAAGCAGCTGTGCAGGCATAGGATCTTCATATTGTTAAAACAAGCACTTGTTTACCATTGTAGTTATCATCTATTAACAGTGTTTCACCTGTTTATCATTAGCTCACATATAGCATTGACAGGTGAAAGTGATAAAGTAAAGTAACAAAATTATTGTTTGTTGATTGACCCATTATATATCTATTTAACTCATGACAATAACCTTTAAAGGTTATTAAGCGACTACTAAAGCTTGGTCTAATGCAGTAGCACTTCAGTACTCTACAAGCATCACTAAAGCATGGCTACACCAGCATCTCCATCACTGTTACACACCTGTGTGTTCTACCTCCATTCTGGATCATTACACCTGTTAAAACGAATAGAGAAGCCTCAGAAAAAGGTAACAGCTACTTACATTGTTAAAATAAGGCAAAGGGCATTTTCAAATCCATTATTGTGCAAAAGGTTAGCATAGAGCCAGTCTCGCTAACCTGTCCGAGGGAGCACGAACCTCAGAGGAGGAGGAACACGGGCTAATCTTGCCTGCAATGCTCGGCGCTCTGGGGCTGCCATAGGAAACTGAATCTACTGTAAGTAAGTGGCAGGAGAAACCGTGGGATTAGCTGGATTTAGCCGCTGCAGCATGAGCCTTTCCTCATATAGACGGCCATTCATACTCGGTGAGAGCAGGTTAGGCCTTCAGCGCTAATAGGACTTGTGGATACACTGTAGCCTTAGCCTTATCACTGCAAAAAGTAGCCTAATCTATAAATAAGTAAAACTTTTGAACAAGTATTTTTGCACTTAGAAAAAAAAAAACATCTCATTGCACGTTACATCTGAAAGTAACTATTAAAATTACTTGAATTTAACTAATTCACTTTATTAAAGTGCCGAAATACTTATTCCAGTGTTCTCATTCAGACACGTGGTTAGCGCCTGCTACTGTCGGCTGCCATGTTGGATGAGACCTCTGGCACAGTGGGATTTGATCATGAGGTGCTTCCATGGAGGATGCAGCTGGCATCTATAATGATGTTGCACAGTCGGCCGACAAGTTCAGAAAATGGTGATGTCATGTGAATTTAACCTATTGGCAGATAATTTTACTTACCTACTAAAACCAAGGGTAAATATTCTTATTTCAAGTTAAATGTTGCTTTCTTATTTCTTAGATTAAAGTGATCTAATATCCATCCACTCCAAATAGCCTATGGCACCGGTTCCCAAAGTGGGGTCCGGGGCCCCCTGGGGGTCCTCAGAGGTACTAGGGTACCCCCAAAGGTTGTCCAGAAATCAATCACATCAGTTTATAGTGAACTTTATATTAATTTGTTGATATATAATCTATTTTACCGAACCTAACCGAACAGTTTCCTTGTGTTGTATATGTAAAATTAAGCAAAAACCATAGGAAAAATATTTTTTTGTTGCAACACAATGATTACAGAGTATGTTTTGCTTGTCTGACATTGCACTGCCAGTAGCCTATACTGTATATCATCATTAGTGCCATTGTCTCATTGTCTATGCAGGGCAATTAGCATCCTAAGACCTATACATGCTTCTCCTTCCGGGTAATTGTAAGACTTGTAAGACTAATGAACAGAGCCTAACTAACCAGTCGACATGTTGAATAATGCATCCCTCTCAATATGTGCCAATACAGCGACACGTGAGAAGGGAGGGTGAAACCAAAGCACCCAGGGGACACCTCTCTCAGGAGCATAAGACTGTACCTGTGTGTCTGTACTGGGGTTATCTAATCGAGCTGTCCCAATGCACTGGTTACATGTCACTGTTAGTCAGTAGTTTAAGCATATATTAGTCCAACTTGTTCACAAATAATGAAGTGTGCCTGTCTAAGTAGACTATTGTATTAAAGCTTACTTTCCCACATGGTTTGAAATGTATGTCAAACGTTATCAGACTAAATAAGATTTGTAATAGTACTCCTTGATCTGCCTTCAGACAGGTTTGGCCATGTAAAGCACCGGGAAGAAACAGAAGAGCGAGTTGGCCAAAGAGGACACCGACCTAGACTAATCTGTGTGGCCCTGAGTGGGTTAAAGTTTCAACTTAACCTTGGCATGGAGTGGGCCACTGGTTTACAAGCCAACACAGTCTGCATCACTGAGCACCAAAAGCACCATACTTTCACTTTACAAGTACATTTATAAAAATGATTACTGGTTACTTGTTCTGGATTACAATGTTCATTTGTCAATAAATACAATGAGGTTTTGTACTGTGGTGCAATAAATTCAACACCAAATCTTATAAATTACCATTTTCATGGTGCACTGCAACAACATCGATAGATTAATATTAGACAAATCATGATTAAAAGTACAGAAAAGACCTAACTTTGTTAGATGCTGGGTCACTACTAAATAAATCTGACACACTGTCCATAGGTTTTATGTCAACAGTGACTCCAGCATTCTACATTTTAAAATCTAGATTTTATTATTATGGAATGCACCAGAAGTGTTTTGATGACACAAAAACTGTGCAAAATAGTAGAGATTGCAGTTTTAGAACCGGAGGGTTGGCGAATAGGTTAGAGTCGATTATGTTTGAATCCTGGCTTCCACAGGTGCAGACTCTCATTGTGTTCTTGGGCAAGACACTACCCGCCTCACCTGTGTAAGAATGCGGTGTGTGAAGTTGGATGGGCCGATGCCCCAGGGCAGCTCTGGCTACAATAGTAGCTTACCACTACAAGTGTGGGGTGGTATAAATAATACAATGTAAAGAGATCTCGAGTGTCCAGAAAACCACAATATAAAACTGATGCATTTTTATTGTTACATAGTACTGAACTCTATTGGATAGTGGATCTCAAACTGTGGTACTCAGGCTTCACGTGGTACTCACTGCCATCTGCTTTTAGACTTTCATTTTAATTAGAGATCCTATCATTTGATAGCTGATTTAGCTGTGCATTTAGCCTGGGTGTTTTTCTGGTTTAGACATGGTTTACTTTACACACAGTATGGTGTCATTAAGACCACGTTAGATCTACTTTACTCTTCATACATCTTCATAGACCTGCTTTAGTCCTGATTTGATCTTGATCTAGACCTGGTGATACTTGGATGATCAAATATGTCATGAACTGATACTTGGTGTGAATAGGTTGTGAACCAATCTAATAGATATTCTGTAGTGTATCATATAGTAATAATATATACAGTAGTATAATAGTATAATATATAATATATATAATACACATATATTGGTGTCTCATATTGCACTCATTTGCACACTGAGCCTTACGTCTAAACCATGTGGATTTATATTTAATGATTAAACCATTATTTATCCAGGAATGTATTTGAAACCATTGTTTCACATGTGCACTGATCACAATGAGCAGAAGTGCTATACTGTATATGCTAGTGCTACCACATCTGTTTAACTACTAGGTAAATACATATGTACACATGAAGTATTAGGCTACTTCGTGTGGATCTATAGATAGCCTGTCCATTGTTCATGTACAATTACCTCAATAGCATTTTCCTAAATAAATAACAATCCTTCATCACTAGATGCTAGCTCCTGACAGGCTGTCACGTATAAAGTACCAGTGAATGAAGCAGCACAGAAGCACATGATATGACTGTGAAGTAAGTAAACACTTCTACATCTAAGCCATAATAATTATCTGTCACTGACCTTTGACGGATGCTGATCAGACACTATTTGAGCACATGGACAGCACAGCAGCCCTGGTGAAGCATTCCCCAAACCCATAAGTTACACTCGTACTCCACCATGTCTGCTGAGGGCAAAGTAAACATTGACCTGCTTCTTAGCCACTCCTAAAGTTGCAAATAAGATATCCAAATCAAGGAGATCTATTTACTCAGCGCACCCGTGTGGATTTTATTGAAACAAAAACAAAACGAAAAAGCAGAGAGGCTTGTACTTACTGTGTTTACATGTTGCAGGTGGGTGCCGGACGCCGTGCCAGCTCTTCTCTTATATATTATACATCAGAAGAACCATTATTGAGAGGAACACAGGAAGAAATTAGATGGAGCCATCCACCATGAAGATGTCCAGGAGCTTGTGAGTCCAATAATGTCATAAAACCAGCCAAAGGAGACATGACCGGCAAAGTCAACAATGGCAACAAAGGGCTGCGCGTGGAGGGCAGAGTGTGGAGCGAGTCAGGTGTGACTGGGCTCCAGGTTCACAAGTGTCCCATTACACTACATTAGACTCTGCCTTGGAGAGTTCACTTCGGGGAATCGGGACTGTAAACTAAACTAGGGCACGGGTATCAACCGGTGTTCCTTTTGTCAACAAATGTCTTGTGTTGTAGTTTTTGACAGCATACTAATATTTTGGTGACTAAAATGAAATAAGAAGTAGTTCATGCGGACTAAAGGTATGTCTAAATTTAAATGTTAAAATCAGCAACTAAGAAAAACTAAACAAAAATAATCTTTATATAAATAAATTTAATCAGTGAGCCCCGAAGCTTGGTCTTTATATTAGTGGCAGTGGTGACGTTGGAGAAATGATGTTGGAGATAAAAGTAAACTGCTTGAAACTACTCTGCAGATTTATTGAGCCGTTGTGGTTGTTTTGGATTTTCAATCCTAAAGAGGCTAATTTTGTGACATTGTGATTTTGGTTTACAGCATATTTGAAGTATCAAAGAGTTCAAGTAATTAACATGTAGTGCAGCTGTTGTGATAATTCTTTTTGATTAGTTTTGTGTGTAGTCTCAGAACCCTATAAGTAGCGTAGCAGGGTGTCTCTATTCAATGACACGGTACAGAAATGGAAATGTTTTAGTCAAGGATTATATAATTTCAGAATTTGTTTAAATTATATTAATAATATTCCTTCACACATGAGCATGCTGTTTGTTTACATGATTAGACTATTTGTCTTATTTTGGTTCAATTATATCCATAAGTAACCTCTTCATGTGGTGGAAAAGTGAGATTTCACGCAGCTATGATTGCAAATTATTGATTCTGCACTAAACTGTCACAAACTAAGTGCTTTAGCAGTGAAGCTGTTCATTTATCATTTCCTCCCACAGATGGCTCACTGTTTGTTCCCTCTGAACATCCAAATGCCTGCTTTCTTCTAGTACCAGCATTATCAGACGGATGTACATCACTGCGAAAGGCGGCTTCACATTCTGAGGTAATGCTCATACACTTTCATCTAGAGATGGCAACAACTACGTTAGCAGTGTGGAAAGAGACTGTTTATGTTCATGAATCATGTGTGTTCAAGTGACTTAAGATAAATGCGCTCACTATAACTGGATTATCTTGACGTGAAAGCCGAGGTATTATCTCAAAACATGAAGCATATTCACAGGCTGGGGCTGTGACAGTGGGCACACATGACAGTGCACAGGTGTTTAAAATGTCCAGTTCCAGTTGGTTCAATTCAGAATTCTACACCACTTTTGGCCTCTACTGATGTGGCAGTGGTGTACTGCAGCTTCATTAATGTGCAGGATATCACTGAAGTATTGTAGTACATGATTACTATATATGATACTCATATCACAACCAAAAGTATTGTATTTTACAAAATTACATTCCCAGCCATAACAGCTGTTACTGCTTCCTATTTACTCCAAGTAAAGTACCATTCCGTTGCCTAAATTACTCAACATAAAGCTACATTTGTAACTTTTACTTTGATTTAAAATAAATGTTTCTGACGGAGGATTTGGCGCCCATCTGTTTTGCCTCCACATATGAGCCCTTATAAATGCGAACCCCCTGATATCTCTGTCTATTACACGCTTATTGAAAGCCCATTGTGTGGCCCCTCCCACTGTTGACCCCCCACTGTGTCTGTGTGTGGGACGGGCCCCTAAATGATCAACGACTTAAGTGTGGCCCCCCTGAAGCAGGTCCCGTGGGCCCCGGCGTCTGTGAAGGCCTGACCTCATTTCCTGCTCTGCTGCTTTACAAATGGCTCCTGGAAGCAGCACTGTTCTGGAGATGGAGATGCGCTGATGGCCATAATAGCCTTATTATTAGACTGGGCAAAGGTCCAGAGCAGCGCACTCACAGCACACAGCCAAAAATCACAGTTTGTACAGAGGAACCTTTCAGTCACATGGGTACTGTATTTAACTTTGGTCTACTGTGTTTTTGTAGACAGTGCACTCTGTTTGTTGGCTCGTCATTTTTTTCTGAAATCTGAGTGTGTAATAAGGCCAGTGTCATCAGAGAACTGAAGTTATAATGAAACTGTGATTCTCTAAAGAACATCTTTGTAAACTTTTTCACATCATCTTTCTAATCGGCCCAATTTACTGAAGTGTGTCGTTCCCAACAATCAGGGCCTGATATAAAGCTTTTTTCACATTACTTACCACTGTGGCCGGTCTTTTTGAAATGTCACCTGCCACTTAGTGATTTTACCAGCTACAATTTAGGCAGCACAGTGGTGGGTAGCATTCTAGCCCCACAGCAAGAAGGTCACAGGTTTGATTCCCAGATAGCAATGAAACATTTTTTTCTTCCCATGCATTTCCGTGCTCCCGTTTCCTTAGTCAACCCAAAACATTCACAATAGTCTAATCCGTTGGTTCCTAAAGTGGGATCCGGGGCCCACCGGGGGTCCTCAGAGGCACTGCAGGGGGGCCTCCAAAGGTTGTCCACAAATCAATCACATCAAAATAAATTGAGTTTATAATGAACTTTACATGAGTTTGTTTATATCTAATAACATGTACCGTATTGTCACTGTTTTATTGTATTGTATATGTAAAATTAAGCAAAAAACATTGGAAAACTGTGACATTTTCTTTTAGATAGCATGAATTCTTATCATCGGGGGGTCTCCAAGAGATTTTTGGATGTATGAGGGGGCTGCAACACTCTCAAGTTTGGGAATGGCTGGTCTAATCTTTCAGTTAGGTAGTCCTCACCTAACCCTATCACAAGATCTGAGGGCTGCTGTATGGTCACCTACAGCTCCTGAGAGGTTGGCCCACATTCTCCCCACGGGGACTGTAATGGAAATTTTTGTTTTTTTAAATGTTTTGTATGATGTCCTGTCTTTGGCAAAGTTAATTTAGATGAATGTGAGTCTCCAGACAGAGTGGAGCTAAGGTATCAACACAGTCAGACACACAGCCATCCTTTCAAACCAGACTGGCTACCCAATCAGCATATGATATGACTGTAGCATTCACCACACCTTTTGCTTTGTTCTTTCCCTGTGCTTTGCATGTGTTTTGTCCCTGGTCTGGGGTTACTTAAACAGGGGTAACTCAAGGTTTGGGGAAATCACTCTGAGGCAGGCCACCACTCTGCTTGGCAGCAGAGGGGGCCGAGAGCCCTCATTGGGGGCGCTTGGCCTGTATCTATCTTTCTTTTATTACCTTTCTTATTTTGACAATAAACTGAAACCTCACCAGAATACTGATTTTTCTACAACAGGGACTCTAACCTTTATTTATTTCTTTGTGATGTTTTGAATGTGAAGTTTTTTTTATTATTTTGTTGTTTTGATGTATGTGCTTATTGTGTAAAATGTTTGAGACTTGTTGTAGTTATAAAGTGGCTAATGAGAGTAAAAATCTCATATGCCAATATAAAAATCTACCAGAATCTTGTGTACTTTCCCACCTCATAGCCACAATGTGTACATTTCAGTCCATAGCACACACGACAAGTTACATAAGCATTAATAAGCTTAATTCCTGACAGGTAGCCTACATACTGCTCACACACACTCCCAGATCCTGCTCATGGCTAAGCCCCAGCAGCAACAGCGTGGAGAATCCTCTGATGACACACAGCACACATCATCTTTGAAAAGGTCTTTAAAATCTCAATAATCTCCACATGCACATGGCACATATCAGGCTCTGGGGGAATATAAGAACTGACTCACTACCACGTTACAGAAAAGCATATATTCTCAACACGACCATTCAGACTGTGGTTAAGATTAAATTAGTTGCACATAACTTTTCAAAACCTTCACTTCTTAGCGTATTTCTCTATTGCGACTGTTGTCTATCGTCCCTGAGGCCAAAATGAACAATACAGTGGTGTGAAGGACAAGTATCCGCTCATGAAGGTTGATTGACTGATTGAGAAGACCATTGATTTGACTGCACTGTCTGTCTCTTTATGTGTGAATAGTGGGAATCGATGGGGGCCACGTATTATCACCGCCAACTGCCCGCCCACCGGACCAAGGGTAATTTCACACACCTCATATAATCTGCACTTTTATTGCGTTGTCAAAACCAATTCAGCATGTTTTATTCTCAATGTGCTGGCCTGCCCCACTCAAAGATATGCCTATTCTCCAGACCATCCATAAGCACATCTTCAACAGCTCATTTTCAGTCTATATATTCTTGCATTACTTCAAGACTTTATTTTATTGTAACATAGAGCCAGTGAATAATATATTATTCCATAATTACAACTGTTTTCCTCAGTAGATTGTGTTCATGTGACGTCACAACATTCTTAAGAGCCTATAGTTTGACATTGAGATGGTGGGCTGATAGGAATTCTATGGTAGCTGTCAAAATTCTGATTTTATTTTTTCTTACTTGGTTTATGACTAATATCTCTGTAGTTACTGTGCTACCATAAAGGTCATTGTCTTCTATTTCTGCAAATATGAACTGAGGTCCAATTTTTTTCTCATGAAGTACACAGCCAGATTTGTAGATCAAATCACTGCGAATGATCCGGTTCAACACTTACGGATTTTCTATTTTGAGATTTCCTTCAAACAGTTTCTCTCCCAAAGCCTTGAGCTGGCACCTTCCCTCCAACTGAAACTATGACATCATCAAATCCATGAACGTGAACACATCCTAATCCACAGACAAGATACAAAAGTCTTCTGTCGCCTTGTACCCCCACACAGTCCTTACACGCCAGCAGCTCTGAATAGTAGAAATAAGCCGGACTTAATCAGAGGTGGCTTGAAGGGGGTTTGAAGGAGGGATGCTGTGATTGTGGATGCAGATGAGAGCCATGGTTTGGTCAGCCTGTCCCCGTGATTGAATGAGGCATCTGATTAGGCCATTGAGGCGGCGTGGAACGTGGGGGGAATGCGTGGCGGAGCTTCAACACCGGACTGTCATGGCCGGCATTGTGGGAAAGCGCTGGGCCGTGTCCTCCCCAGCTGTGGGGTCCATATAGTCCATCATCACCAGCTTAAATCACTATTAGCAATGTGCATTTGATAGAAAGATCATTAGGCTATCATTGGCTGATGCATATACAGGCGGGACGCTTCATTTGGCGCTTTGTCACGGTGACTTTATACACCTGCTTCCACTGTTTTAAAGGGTACGTCATTTCATTACTTCAGTAAAAGTATCTGGTCAATTATTACTTGTGATGAAAAATGTAAAGTACTGAAGTATTTGCTTTATGAAGTACCTAAATAATTGTCAATTTAATTTTAAATGAGTGTGGTGAATCTGTTGTGAAACATAAAACATGTGAATATGCAATACTTCTGAAGATGTAAGAGAAACTTAATACAAAGTTCTCAGGAAGTCATTACCACAAAGTATATTTATGGGGAAGGTGCTCTTTGGTATTTGGGAAGGGGAAAACGAAAGAGCAAGGCACTCCTCCCACATTATAATTCTCTATTTACATTTTCTAAAAAGCCTTTATACTGGGCTAATATATATTACAATCTTTGAAAACATGTTGCTGGTTTCTTCAAGATTCAAGATCGTATTGTCATTGTCACAATTGAAACGAAATGACATTTACAGCATCAATCAATCAATCAGTGCAACAATGATGTTGGTGTCTTCCAAAAAGTGTAGATGTGCAGAATGTAAACAAGTACCCATTAGCGCATAGAAATGTAAACAAATACACATGTGTCGGCTCCAACAAGCCTTATTTGTCTTTGCTGTCACCTCTCCTAAGACCGGACTTGTAACTTTCCTGGGAGCGGGGACGTCTCCAGCCCGTCTCCAGGGAGATGTTGACTAAAGGCAGCCAAATATGAGATTTAAATAGGCTAGATCCTCATTCAAATCCATTTTTTGATTATCCTCTGCAAGCAATTTCTGTGCTTTGGCAACAGTATAATCCAAAATGTTAGGCCGTGTTCCTTTTAATATGATTTCAGGTTTAGAAATAGTAACACGTTTGATTAAAAAGTGGTCATATTAAAGTAAAACACTGGTGCTAGTTGTGTTTTTTTTTTTTTCTTTTACTTCAGTAGTGCGTCCAGATCTATTTTAGCACGAGAAAATACTTAATCATGTTCATCATCTCCACAAAGGTTTTGCTTTTACTATACTTTTTGAATTTTATTTGTAAATATCACCATTTATTTTACATTGATTCAGTCACGTATTGTTACTCTCTGCTTTTCCAACGTGACAGTGTAGGTGGTACTGTGTAAAACATTTAGATACGTTTACAGTAACGCCCCATGCACCATAAATAGATCCAAATATCCTAAGGTAATTATTTACATAACAGTTTATATAAATGTTCAGAAATGCAAATGTAGCAAATGAATGAAGATGAATCAGGATCAAAGGTTATAGCTACAGTATCATCGCTCAGCTTACATGCTCCCATAACAAATCATTCATTACGCTTTAGCTGCACATAATGTAATCTATATCCCACAGAGCGGGATTATTAAAACAGCCAATCAGTCTGCAACCCATTGGAAAGGGCTCATTCCATAGTAGCTAGCTCTGTAGCACATGTGTCATTACAAGACATGTAGCAGTTAGCACCATTGTCTCAGTGGCTTCGGCCTTGTGAGTCTTACTGTGCATTTTGTGATTAATTATTAGCTAGTTTGGTGGGATATTGCTTGTGTTGTGATAATAATTAATTCCAATTTTTGTACCAGAGAAATGCAATTGTATAAATAATATTTGGAAAAGAAGCAGAGACTGCTGCATGTACAGGATGTTAGAGTACTGTTCTGTCCTCAGCTCTGACAATTTGCTGAATGTCTCTCACCACTCTTCACACATTTTCACCCCGAATTGGCCAATCTAATAAACCCATACAGACAAACAAAAAACGATTTAAAGAATAATTGTTGGGGGAATGCTAAAAAAATATACATACCCTGCAGTGGTTTCGCTAGGGACAATTTTTCTCAGTAATTTTGACAGACAGGGTTGTAAAAAATCTGTCATGAGCTATTTTTGTCCTTCATTAATTAATCTCCCATTACATATCTAGTATTATGTATGTAAGAAAACACAGATTACAGGATAAATGGATGCAAATCTCAATATAATTTGCGATCAGAATCATGGAACATCAATTTGGAAACTACATTGTGTTAAAATTTGTATGTAAAACTCTCAAAAGATGATAATGGCTTGATTTTGATCCTTCAAAATGACAGACAGCCTTCAAAATTTTCTGTCAGAAGTCAAAATATTCTTTCATTGACAGAGAATTTTCAGTTAATGTAACCTCTGATACCCTGACAGAATGCAGTTCCTAGAATATGAATGATAACACAAAAACCTTTATTTCACTCATGGTTAGTGGTTGTGTGAAGCCATTTATTGTAATTTATTTGTTTATGCTTTTCAACTAGAAACTAGCCAAATGTCCCTGATCAAAAGTTTACATATTGTGCATCTTGAAACAAACATAATTTTTTTCAGAGAGTCCAATTTTCTCAGAGAGTCCTGTATTTCAGCTGATGTGAGTTTTTCTTTGCTCTTGAACTATATTCCTGGCAGTTGTTGAAGGTCATGTAAGCGTTAGATCAGGGACATTTGTGTAGTTTCTGTTTCATTATGATTTCAAAAGAGTAAACTCAGGTCTTTGACAATAAATGGCTTCGCACAACCACTAACCATGAGTGGGGAAAAAAGATTTTTGTGTTATCATTCATATTCTATGAAAAATGGTCAAAAGATTAAAAGGGTATGTACATTTTCGGTTACAACTGTATACTATATATATTTTACAATGTAAGTTAGATGGAAGAGGGAGAGGCTATTGCTGTTGCTGTCATGAAATCCCATCTGCATACTGTATAATATACAGAACATACAGGGTGTATTATACCCTGTATGTTCTGGTGAAAAGGCCAATCTGCCATGCACTTTAAATATAACCCAGTGCGTACAAGTGTAGTATAGTGGTATAAATAGAGATATTTTTATCCTTGAGGCCCATTGTATTCCAACCCCCACATACACAAATACCATCATTGACTTGAGCAGCACGTCTGTGAGTCATGTACTTGAGTTTGGGTCCTCTCCTCTCATTGTGAAGAGCATTGTGTAATTTTGTTATGCAAGTGACTTTCTAGCATTATTCCTCCTACCAACGGTTATAAAATACAGTTAAGACAAATTAACTATCAAGGCACAAACAAATAATTATCATATTAGGCCACTCATAACAATGTGCTTGATATTAGGAATCCCGAGTTTCTTATTTCATACCAGCCACTCAGATATGACTTTGTTGTTTCTAGGTCATTGTTATTCATTCATTAACTCATTCAAGTTTATTTTTAAGATATCACTTAAGTCAGACATAGCAGGCGTAACACAGACAACATGTAGCGTAATCCACATTTGAAGCTACCGTATAAAAGCAGCGGCCGTTAGCCTGCTGTGAGCTAGCCGAGCATCAATGGGAAAGCCAACACTGTGTAATTAGCATCTGCTGTTATAATGGAGGTCAAATAGAAGAGAAACTCCCTGCTTCCCCTAATCTGGTGGAGTCCCTTCACTAGAGACCAAGGCTACAGCTAGCAAGGAAATGATGTTCATTGTCTTTTCCATCTTGTAAGGGTGAGGGATTTGTCCGAAGCACTGGGCCTAACGCGGGAAACTGGCTCTATGTGGCTTTATGTTTTGTACTGTGGTTGTCAAAGTAGGCTACTCAATTTCATTTTTTGAGTAAAAGTACAGCTCCTCCATGTCAATCTTTAGTGAAAGTATTGAAGTATTTGCTGTCAAAAACACTTCAATTATTCAAAGTTGTGAATAATTATTTTGTGGATTCAAAAATATGAATACCGTGCCTGAATGCACCTCTAAACTTTCTATCGGCTGCTAAAACCATGTCCCACACCAGACCACGTTCCCCAAATGCCACCGTACTTGCAAATATATATTCTTGTGTTGAGATCAGAGGATTAGGGATGTGATACCAGCTATTCCAACTGGCTCCAAGGCTATTATCAACAATTCCAATACCAATTCCGTTATCAGAGATGTCTATCTCTACCATTATTTTTTTCTTGTGAGCGTTCATTTGTTGTTATTTGCGAAAGCCATATGCAATAGAGTTCTGTATAAACTTTTATTTATCTCATTGCAGCAGCAGAAGTTGAGAAATTGGTCTGCACATGCCATTGTCAGATTGTTGTAGAGATTCAAGATTCAAGATTCTTTATTTGTCAAACCATGTGAATGGTTCGAAATTATGTTTCTCTCATCCTTGATTGTGGAGCGGGG
>OMNZ01074885.1:11197-37808 GCA_900303255.1 Lesueurigobius sanzi
AGGAGCGCAGGGGCCGCGAAGGTTCATAGGGTAAAAGCAGATCTGAAAGATAAGAAGGGCCAAGACCATTAAGACACTTAAAAACCATTAGAAGAACCTTAAAATCGATCCTGAAACACACAGGGAGCCAATGCAGTGATTCTAAAACCGGTGTAATATGCTCCCGCCTCCTGGTCTTCGTCAGGAGACGTGCTGCCGAATTTTGCAAAAGTTGTAAACCTGCATGTAATCTGCTCCATATCTCTACAGCTAGAAGTGATGTGACAGAAATGGGAGGAACGTACTGTGTATACCGTGGAACTATTATAGAAGATAACCAGTCGAAAGATAATATAGCACGTTTCATCAAAAGATTACCAATCATTTTCTGTTTTGAGATTTCCATCCCGGATACAAGCGGCCAAAATGAGTTTCCTCCGCAGGGTGGCTGGGCGCACCCTTAGAGATAGGGTGAGGAGCTCAGTCACCCGGGAGGAGCTCGGAACAGAGCCGCTACTCCTCCACGTCGAAAGGAGCCAGCTGAGGTGGCTCGGGCATCTGTTTCGGATGCCTCCTGGTCGCCTCCCTCGAGAGGTGTTCCAGGCACGTCCCACTGGGATGAGGCCCCGGGGAAGACCCAGGACACGCTGGAAAGACCAGGTCTTTCAGCTGGCCTGGGAACGCCTTGGGATCCCCCAGGAAGAGCTGGAGGAGGTGTGCGTGGATCGGGAAGTCTGGGCATCTCTGCTCAGACTGTTGCCTCCGCGACCCGACCCCGGATAAATCGTAAGAAAATGGATGGATAGATGGATGGATGGAGATTTCCATCAAAAAACGGCTCTCCTGCTCTCTATCTGAAATTATGACATCATCAAATTCTGGAGCATGAAGGTAACCAAACCGACTTTGTGACCACAAAGAAACTTGCCAGTGGATCCAGAAAGATATTTGGGACCAAGGACAATGATGGAGGACAACTACCACTTTATTAGGATTATATCAATGTATGAGACTGAAAAGAGAGTTTCTGTCTTAAATAATAGAGCCATGATATATAGCCATGTAGCGGCTAATCCACAGCTGTCTGTAGAGGCCTCTGTAAGTTTTTTGGATAGGAAGCTTCACAGTGGGCTAGAACTGTTGTATTTTGGTTCAACAGCTCTGATCTGGACAGTAGTGATGGGATTTATGGCTCAGTAATGGGAGCCGGATCTTTGGGAGTCGTTCAAGCCGTTCAAAAGACTAATTTTCATTAAAATGTTTTATTTTTAATGTGAAAACTTATATTGTTTATTGCAAAAACTCATAAAATACGTTTAATTTTCTTGAAATGAGACTGGTTTCCCTTGATTTGAGTCGATCGATAAAAATCCTTTCAATGAAATTATTTTTTCACTAAAAATAAGAAAAAACAAAACAAAAACATCTCATTACATCTAGGCATAAATTAAGATAAAAAATGAAAATGCCCTTGAAAAAATAGAAAATAAATATTCTTTTATAGAAATAAGAAGAAAATATATATTTTTTAATTGAAAAGAAAAAAAATAATCTAAATTTTAGGTAAAATATTCTTAATTCCAGTCATTTTAACTCACCAAGATACTTTTTTGTGTGTTTGAACTAATAGCTAACAAAATTTGTTTGTTTGTTTGTTTGCAATTACTTTTCCAAATATTTTTTGGGGCAAAAAGCTGCCTTTGTGATGATTGTTGATTTTATTCAAGGTAAATCTGTGTGAAATCCCCTAAAGAAAAGGATCGGTCCGGTCATGAATGTCACATGACTACTGGATAGTACCTGTTCATGTTGCCATGTACCATCCCACCGCTCATCGAGTCCTGCCGTCAGCGGACTCAAGGAAAGCTTCACCCAACAACCTGCAGGAACCTGAAGTTTGCACATGACTACATTTAAAGAAACAGCCCATGGCTTAGCTGCAAAGTAAAGACGCAAGTTAGCGAAGGCTTGCCAGTCCAGCTACTTTACACAGCAGAATTTTGCCAAAGATCTGCTTCCACTCCTGAGACTAAGAGGTAACTTTTTTCTGTGATTTTTAGTTTGTAGTGCCAACAGAGCCTTAGTCAGAGTCTGCTTAAGCTAAAATGTTAGCATACTATCGCTAACGGTAAGCACATGTAGTAATACCCACAAAACATCCAGCTCATGCTTTTTCCAGCCAAAGAACCAAAGTCAGCCCAGTCCTGTGGTAGCCCCTCCCCACTGCTAACAAGGATGTTTTTCTCAATGCACACATCCCACTATTGACCGTAGCCCCTACCTCCCAGGACGTTATCGACAAAACACTGTTGTCCCACTCCCAGCGCATTAGTGCCAGAGAAGGCCCGGTCCTCTGCCTCTGACAGGGGCTGTTGTCCGGTGTGAGTCAGCAGCACACTTAGGTGATGGAACAGTAGGACTAAACTAAAGGTCCAGCAGAGTGTCCCAAGCTCCAACTGCCCCTCTGTAATTGACTGCAAAAGCACATTTCTGACCTGAGCTTCTTTCGCTTGTCATAAAATCAATGCCACAGTGTAGTCCCTCATGAAGCTGCCGCCCTGCTCTCTCCAATCAAGTAGATATTTGGCATCACATTTTAAAACAAGTTTGTTTTGTAATTTTCAAAACTTATTCTTGAAGTCATATGGCACCTTCCTTCCTGCAACAACTTTGGCAGATTTCAGGACTAATGAAAGAAAATGACAACCACCTAAGAGAGATCTTGCACTTTGATGTGATTTTTTGATGTGTTCATATGCACCCTTTTAACTTTTGACATAAGTTGTATTGTGGGGGAAAGGTGATATAGAATCCTTTGTAGAAAGTTAAGGTGCACTGATCAAATGCACCTGCCAAGGATAACAAATAACTAAATAAACTTTTATTAAATTTGATTATTTTCCGACCATAAAATAACAATTGAATATAGGCCTATACTAATCTGTATGACAGTGGCAAATTGTAGGTTTTGTGATTAACTTTATAATTGACTTACAGAGGAACATACAGTAAGTTGGCTTTGGGCATTCCCCCCGTTTTATTATTGTTATTGACATTTCTTTGAATATATTATGTACTTATTACTACTAAATTGTCTATAAGATATCTGTTACATTATTTCACAAGTACATCTGTCGTCCAGTTGTCCCGTCTGTCAAGTAAGCATGGGTATTTTTCTTTTACAGCACAGCTGGGTGTACTTCTGATGTGGATGTCACAAACCTACTTCATCCACATTACTGAACTAAAGAGGAGGATGAGACTCATGTGTGCAAGCTCAGTCTGAGGGCATGTTTTTGTGGATATTTGTATAGAACTCAGCGGTGCATGTGTGCTTATGTGAGTGCACGGCGTCGTTGCCCTGGGCCAGTGGCGCTCAGCCAACAAGGAGACAAGCTTGAACTGAACCTCCAACCATGAGGCTCCCACTGAGAAGCAGCGGGTGTGACAAAGAGACCAGAGACAGGACACTGGGGCTACAGAGACAGCCGCAAACATCTTGAAACAGCTATGCTCATTATAAGTGTGTTTTCAAGCCGAGAAAGCTGCAGTATGTTGTCATATTTTGTACTTCACTGTAACAGTGTCCACTTTTTCAGGTTATGAGTTTGTGCCTGTATACAACCTAACACAACTTGTATGAAATTGATGAGCCCCGCAGCAGAGGGGTTAGTGGAAATCGAGTGATCCCAACATCGGCTCGGAAGCGCAGCAGTTAAAGGGACTATACCTGATTTCTTTCCTACTAATGAAATGAAATGTTTTTTCCTTCTTTAGTATATTGCAAACTCAGACATTTCTGTAAATAATACAGTGCATCTAAATATAAAACATTTGTCAATTTCATGGTTTGCGAGCTAGTTTTATAGCATTTCTGTGACTAGGACCCAAAAAAGTCACCCCGCCAGTTGTGAAATGTGCTTATGAAGAAGAGTGGCGCGTGACAAATGGTTACGCTGTCAAGTGAATCTGAATGAATTTCTCCTCTGTGATAAATAAAGTACATTCAATTCAATTCAATTCAATGAACTCATCTCGAAGAAACAGGATTTTTAAAGTGTGTGAGGAAAGTTAGGAATGTGTTTGGACCACTGCTATCAATTTATTTTTATCTCGCTCCCTCGTTCATCATTTGTAATTTAAAAATCGGGTATAGTGCCTTTAACGCTTGTTCTCACAGCTAGAAGGCCCCTGTTTCGATCCCCTGGCCTGATGGGGCCCTTCTGTGTGGAGTCCGCATGTTTTCCCTGTTTCTGTGTAGATTTCCTCCGGGTGCTCCAGCTTCCCCTACAACTAAAACATGCACAATAGGCCAGGATGAAGGAGAGAGTGTTTGTGAGTGCGAGTGCGCAATGAATGGAAATTGGCCCATGGCTCCAGCGTGGTGTGTTTACATGCATGTGCCCCATGTGTGTTCATTAACATGCACTGTCCAAACCAAATAAATATAAATAAAATGAATAAATACAATTGTATCTGTCTACAATCTACTAAATTGGTGGTTCCTAGCACTTTTTTTTTTATTTTTTTTTTTATCTTGAAGTACCATGCTTGTCTCAGAGTCAGAATTCTCTTCCCATATGCACCATCACCAGAGCTTGGTTATAGGTGTGTTTGGCCTGCTATGCGTCTCATGTGTCTATTCATAGCAACAGTATTTTCCCTGTCAATGGAAACACTGCTGGAGCGACTACAGTGGCTGAGGAGGTTAAGAAGCTTTGAGAGGGAACATTACTGGCTCGCCCCAAGACAGCTCACAAAATCATCCCGACATCAGCACATTTCACTTAGTTCATATGTGGTCACACAGTTCCAAAAAGTCACTGTGCAGAGGATCAGAGAATTATCAAATTAAAACTAGGACATATGAACAGAAACTCACAAAATGTTGGAGTGCTATCAGTGTGCCCAAAGCACAGACACAACATCTGTTTTCACCAACATAGGATTCCTCACAAGCTGTCCAAATGTTAATTAAAATGTCACAACAATTCCTTCAGTAGTTTGTGTTGTGGGGCCCCTTTAAAAAAAACAAATAATAATACATTTATTTAGGGTTGCAAAGACAGATAGACAGACATGCCTTCAGATTTCGAAGTGCACGTCTCAAGTGCAAGTGAGATAGGGATTCCTGACAAATTCAGTTTGTGTGAGGCAATCTTGGCTATAAAGACTTCCTCGACTCATCACATGGTTTTTGATGTCTGATACTGATAATGCTAGAACGATTTCCCTTTTGTTCTTAAAACACTTCAATTTTCTTTGTATGTCTTTCCTTCTTTCTGCAAACAGTGTATCATTTTTACCAGTAAAATGAATATGATTAGACAAAGTAGCAGCGTCCAGCCACTTACTTACTCTCTCACAAAATGACACCTATGTTCATTGTTTTGAGGTATGTATCCATGCCAACTTTTCCTGCCTGGTTGATGTGACTTTGGGTCGACCAGGAGAGGATCAGGAGCGTCTAATCCGCGCAGGTGGCGGCACGGCCCGGGGCTGTTCGTTGTTCTCTCCTCTGTATGCGCACCGCCACCGCCGCCTCAAAAACTAGTGCACACCAGCGCTCAGGGGGGACTTTGAGCTAAAATAAATAGACAAAGCAAAAGAGAAAGAACTGTTTTTGAAAGCCTCCGTGATTGAGTCGGGGAAGAGGGACTCGGCGGTTGACAAGTCATAGGTGCGCCGACATGTTTTGACGTTTTAGTTTGGTTTTGTATGTCTTATTGTACTGTCCCCCTTTGGTTCAATTTCCTTGCTCACACCCCTCCTCTGACTCCTTTCTAATTTTCTAATCGCTTGGTTTTAATTAAAGCTACACAACGGTGACATCAAGGCAATTAAAAGCCAGGAGAGAAGCAGATAGTCAAGGCTGTGGTGCTTTTATATTTCCTCCTTTTTTTTGCGGTGGGGTATATCTGTCAGCGAACGGCGCATCCGCACACTGTCACGTCTCGGGTTGAACCAACAAGCTGCCTGCTGCATGAATAAGTCATGCGATTTCACATTTCACATGCACAATGCTATATCGGGAGCCCCGTGTGTTACAAGGCCTTTGTGGAGCCTGTGTATAACATTGTTTATATCAACATACATGATCTGTTTACGGGTTGCGCGGACTCCCAGCGAGTTCAAAAGTAGCGCACATCAATTTGGATTAGTTCTTTATTCCTTCTTGCCAGTAACACGGCTGTGTTTGGCTACGACGAGTCTTCCCCTGTGAATCCAAGCCAGCTCCCCTCCCTCCGTGCTCCCCATTACTGATGCACTGTGAGCGGAGTTTCTACAGTTTTCATATTGTTATACATAACTTCTTCAAAATCTTTATTTATTTATTTATTTTTAATCAAGCATTTTGGCCAATACACTACCTTTTATACAGAGAGCTGTATTGTAGTATTGACTGGAAGATGGCGCAGTCTTTTCTGCTGTGATGGGATTACAGTTCAGGCCTGGACTTTGATGTCCGTCTGTATTAGTGTGGGGAGTAAAAGAAGAAGTTTGTGTAACTTGACTCAGATACAAATCTAGCTTAAACATGAATAGTCTTTGAGTTGAGGTTGATATAGCCTAGTCCAGAAATAAGCAGCGTGGTTTGTAAATTTTGATTGAATTATGAATGATAATTTATTTTTGTGTTTTACTTGTTTTTGCACATTCTACAATGTGCAAAAAAAATAAAAAAATAATTGTTTGTTTTCTATGCTCAAATGGCGGCGGAACGAGGCTGAATATGTGACATTTCTGTCATGTGTGATACTTGCCGCCACTTTCATATGGACAACGTTTGTAAAAAGGGGGATAAACATCGCAGGGACTCTCCATAGACATAGGCCAGGATTTGGCTTGGTCTTCGCGGGACCTGGATCATTCACTAAAAACATGTACAATAGGCCAGGATGAATGAGAGTGAGTTTGTGAGTGCGAATGTGGGACAACGGATGGAAATTAGCCCAAGGCTACAATCCGGAGTGGCGTTTTCACATGCATTCTTCATGTGCACGCACTGTCCCAACCAAATAAACCAAACAACCAACCAACCATTCTTCCTGGGAAAGATCGTGATGGGATTACCCAGCCCACCGGAGCACAGAAGGGCACATTGGCCACTTTCATATGGACAACGTTTGTGAAAAAGGAGCTAGAAACATAGACATGGGGCTGCGGGATTTGCCGCAGATTTTTCTTTGCGGGAGGGACCAATGAAGCTTTTTCTCTGGGAAGTTCATGCGCAGAGTTTTCCCTAGAATTACGCACAGAGACTGGGAGTGCCAGAAAGGGAGGATTCTTTGGATGAAGACAATGCAAAGTAAGCAATTTAAGCCTTTTGTAGGAAAATACCCGTCTGAAATGATAGGAAGTAGAATGCGGTTCGAGATGATCGAGTGTCATGGTCACATCTGCCCATAGTAAATAAAAACGTTGCGGCGGATCGAAAAATAAACACCATTACGTTACTAGATTGTCGGTAGGTAACTCGTTACTCTACTTTTTCCCGAGCAAAGTGTTTTCGTTAGTGTAACGCGTTTCTTTGTAACTCGTTACACCCAACACTGGTGTTCATTTAGTCTCAGCAGTGGAAATAGATCTTTGGCCTGTGTGGTAGTCTCCTGCTGCTTGAGTCCTTGCTGCTGCCACTAGCTGCTCTTTGCCTTGTTACCATAGCAATGGGCTGTTTGTGTATGTAGTTATGTACTCTCTTCGTTAAGATAAGACAAGAATAGTACTTTATTGATCTCACAATGGAGAAATTTACCAAGCATTCATCAATCAATTGACCTTTATTTTCATCCTGAGTGAGTAGTGATCCTATATGACTAATTATTGTATTGTGGCATAATTCCACTTCGGGCAAGAAAATGGCAGCCATAACTATGCGTGACATCACTGGAAACCCATGTATGTGCAATAACAATGTTTCAAGTTCCTAACATGTGCAATAACCTCAGTGTTTACGAAACCTGCAATGTCACTTATTAGTTTTCTTATCTTATATTTTTTTTACCCAGTGTACATAAGAGATGTCTTTATAAAGTTTTTTATTTTTTTTATTTGATGACATTTTTATTTTATTGTTATCATTATTAGCCTTTTTAAATTTAGCTTTTTATCCTATTCCAGTATTATTACTACTGTTTGCAAACCTTTTTTCTTCCTGATGGCACATTTTCTGACTTTTTGCACCCCGCTGTGTGATCCTGTCCTAAGAGCTGTTGTAACATGTAAATCTCTCCATTGTGAGATCAATAGAACTTTTTTCTAACAAAGCCTCTGGTAATGAGATGGCAAAGAGCAATGGGAGCAATGGTGGAACTTATTCTCAAGTCAAAGCTTTGTCCAGTCCTGATGACCACTGTTTGAGACCTGCTACTACCTCCCAACTATTGGTATATTGTTTATTATCTGCTAACAAAGTTCCCCTTTCCCACATTTCCTAAATATGGGAAAAAAGGATTTTGGATCTCCATTCAAAGGTTTGGGTGCATTTACTTTACAGCACAGTGATGATGATGAGAGAGTAATAGAATATAAATAGCATATTTTCTATCAGGATAACAAAGGATAATGCAGTTTTGCTTCCCCGTTTATTACAGAAAAAAACAAAACATCACCACCACCGTCAAGCTTAGGGTTATTCATGTTACAATTAAATACATTACATGAGTGTGTGCCTCCTGTTTCCATGCCAGAATTACTAATCATGTTTTTAGAGGCTTGTTGATTGCATGGTAGGCGACTAAACGACTGAACCACATAGACACATCTAAAACATTCATTTCTTGGCCTATACTTACAACTGCATACGGACATAATCAGACGCTGCTTCACACTTGTGCAAATCTTTTTTTCATTTTTATGATGAATCATTCCCCGTCCGCACCCCATTTCCCTTCTTCATAGCTAGTGTGGGTGACTAATGTTTGGTGTGTGCACATGAACAACCTTATTACAGAATCCTCAGGCCGTACCATCTCACAAATGGTTACAAATTGAAGCCGGAAACTCCGTCTTGACGTGATAAGCTGACGTCTTATTCAGTTCGTGCCAAAAGATCAGATCCCTCTTGCCTGTCAGAACTGCTGATCACTGGGCCTGGCTTTAGACCAACTCACCGAGAATATTCACCTAAATTACTGCTCAGAAATGTTTAGGTGTTTTGAAGTACTCCTGAGGGCTCTTACTACGCATGGATGAGTGCTGGAGTTGCTATCATTTTCAGGCATTAACCACTCCGTCCGCCCTCATTCATCATTTAAGAGAAGCTGGAAAAAAATTAAATTGAACACTTACTTGTGGATCAATTTCTATCCCTGCAGCGAGGGGGATACGGAGGAAGGAAATGGAATTTGTTCTCAAAGCCCATTAATAATCATAATAGCCAGCAATATCTAAAGACTCTGTATGACACTTTCATTAATATCTTCAGAGCGATTTTCAAAGATTTTTTTGAAGAACAGTTTATCATTTCACCTTACCTTTTTGGTGGCCAAGAAGGTGCTCCTCAGCTGGGAGGATGAGTTATGGTCTGAAGCGATGTATTGGCCTAATTTAAATACATTTGAATAAAGACAATATAATGCAGCCTTCCTATACCATACAAGAGACTGGGACCATTACTATTAATGATGGGGTTCGTCGAGTCGAGGGCCATAATCATGTCTTATAATTACATCAGAGCAGCAATTGAAAATGAGTGTTCTTCCCATTAAACTTCAATTAAAATCTGCGGGTACAATCTTAATATTAATTTAATGATTGACTGTTCTCTATACCGTTTGCCTTCTGCTAACAATTGCCTTGTTGGAATAATTGCAGTTACAGTAGTCTTTGAAAATGTGTAGCGGCTGGACCTCACAGAAACATCGTCTTATGAACAGGGATAATGCAATTGCACATAGTATTTAACGGGACAAAGATGTAATAAATGTGATATACAAAGCCTTTATTACACAGCTCATGTTTTCTCTTCAGCACCAGACATTTCCTGCCCAGTCCTGCCTATTGTTCTAGTCGTACAGGGAAAGGTTACAGGGACAGGTACCGTGTTACCTCCCGAAGCTTGTGACTCGAATAGTGGGAGGCCAGGTTCGTTTTACCCACTTGCACTTCTGTCACACCTCTGGAGTGCAGTTGTAAGTGTTGGTTTGACTTTCATCAGAATGGAAAATACTGTTACTGATGTCCTTTGCATTGACATATCCTGCTACTTAAAGCCTGCCATAGGGAAACCAGTCTGGAGCAGAGGACTGCACCACAGTGTCTGCAGACCTATTTGCAGTTCTTGAGTAAGGTTAGGTCAGGACAGCACGATGGTGCAGTGGTTAGTGCTTTGTTAGTGTTTGGTTAGTGCTTTGTTAGTAAGATTAAGGCTAAGGTTATGGTATACTTTATTGATCCCCATATGGAAATGAATTCTCTGCATTTGATCCATCCCTCGAGGCCAATGGTCAGTTGTGCATGTTTTGGGGTGATGGGGGAAACTGGAGCACCCGGAAGAAACCCCTCCAGACAGGGAGAAAAATCTCCCTGCAAACTCCACACAGAAAGGCCCACACGGGCCGGGAATCAGCCCCGGGCCTTCTTGCTGTGAGGCAAGAGCACTACCCACTTAGCCACCATGCTGCTAGTAGATGGTCACCTTGTTATAGTAACCATTGATTGAAATAACACAATAAAACAAAACCAAACAAACAAACAAACAACATGTTTTAGGTTGAGTTGACCCATTCTTGTTGTTTTTAGTGTGTTTTAATTATAAAAAGTATGTTGCAGTAGTAATACAATAATGCTAGCTCAAAAAGGAGCAGGAGACATAAGAAGATATAGATTTTAATATCTTTATAAACATTTTAGTCATGTTTTCGATGATAACTTACAGAACCAACTCATCGATGACAAAGAAAGAATCCAAAGGCATACAATCGATCAAACAAGAAAGTCATGTGTGGTATGTGGACTGTGCATCAACAAAAGATATGCTCTAAAAATATATTATGAAAAATATGCAAATCAACAAATCACCAAACAGTTCAAACTCGGGCTCCGACGGAGACAGAAGGAGCTGTTAAACCCTGTTTAATCAACAATATTGTTTTTCTCAAAGGTATACAGTAAATGTTTTATATCCACTGCACAAAGTCTCCATTTGTTAATAGTAAAGTTCCCATTTCATAAGTTTAAGGGAGGCACAACAGACGGCCCTGTCTGCATTGTACTCCCTCCATACATCCGACACGATTGTCTGGAATATCCGTGGAAAATCGCATCAGTTTTTATAAAGAGGTGTATTCTCTGTAGTCTCGGCATGAGTTCCACAGCTCCAGTCAAATCTGTAATCTTTTATTGATCACACAAGTCTTTTAACACATTGTTCTTTCATTGTTTTTGTTTTTTTTAACTTCCCAACATTTGCAGTGGGGTCTGTCCAGCACAACCTCACTGAAAAGCACCCAATTATTTGACCCTCAGACCTCTAAGGCTCCTGTTGTAGCATCCAGCTTTAGGTCCATTTTGCATCTTAAAAATCAAACAACATCTGACACAAGATATAGACAGACTCTGTAATGTTCACAGCTTGACTTCCCAGAGGCATTTTTGTTTTTCAAAGCAAATGAAATGTTGTGGAGGGCTGTCATTGCGGAACAATTAGCAGCTTATTATTAAGATGCATATTATGAGAAATGGAGCACATGAAATGAACACAATCTAATGCGGTAATTTAAAAAATGACAGCAATTATGTTGGCACAAAACAAAAGATTTTCCCAATTTGTTTTTACATAACACATTCTCGTGTCAAAATCAAACTTATTGTTGCGTTGCCACATTTTTTTTGTCTAATACTCAAGGACAAGACTAAAATTAAACAAACAAAAAGGCAGCCGATATTGAACTCCTTGTCTACTCTTGGTTTCCCTGTCTTGCTTCACTCATACTATGTATTTTGCCCGTTCAAAGCACAAAGTGAGAAGACAAACATGGCTATGGATGTTGAATCATTCTGGCTTAGTGGCAGTGCAAGCTTGTTCTGGACCTTTCCTTGTCCCTCACATTTTGTGCTGCGGATCTTCTGTTTGTAGATCGCCCTAACAGGACATTTACACACACAACCACGCACACTCACGCACAGAGAAGTTACACAGGCCTGTATGCAGGAGCTGGAGCTGGCTCTGAGGCGGTGTGTGTGTGCTCTCCGAGTCCCCAAACCTTTTGAAGGTCAGCGAACAAAGTCGGTGCTTGTTGTTACCAAAGCAACCAAAAGGGCATAGATGTATAGTATCGACTGGGATAAGGTCGCTCTATTGTTGGCTTGCAGCACCCCGCTAGGAGGCCGCATAGTGGTCCGAGGGGTGCACTTTTGCTTCCTCCGGGTGACCGTTCCATCTGGTAACGTGTGGTCGTGCTTTCCCCCCTCCGTTAAATCCGACGAGTCATCCTTGTCGGACATGACTTCCTTGGAGTGGTGCACCTCATTGTCTCCCTTCCCCTTGCTCGCACGAATCCGAGGTTTTGTACAGTTCCGTGTGCGGCCCGGCCTCGGCGAGTGAGCGCTGTTATTCCCCGATCCGCCCACAACGCCGCGATTCATGGATGGGTTGACGGTTCCCGACAGATTATTTGTCTGGGCTCTGGACTCAGAAGGAGAGCAGTTGGGGAAATCGTCTTTGCGAAGCTCCTTCATGTCTTTCCCGATCATGTCCGACGGCGCCTGGCAACCCACCGTAGACGTAGAGCCCCGAAACCTCTTTAACCATTCCCATAGCGACACGGCCTTGCAGTCACATGACCAGGGGTTGTCGTTGAGCCGCAGGTATTCCAGGGAGGGCAGCATGTCCAAGCACTGTCCGGAGAGCTCCACCAGGGAGTTGTTGAACAGGTAGAGGGTGGTGAGGCGCTTTAAGTCATGGAAGGCCAGGTGGTCAACCCACTCAATCTGGTTTTGGTGCAGGAGCAGACGGTCCAGAGCCCGCAGGCCCCTGAAGGTGTTCTGGTTTAGGCTCCACAGGCGATTCCCATGGAGGAACAGATGGCTCAGGTTGTGGAGGTCCATGAACGCATCATTGGGGAGGACCTTTAAGTGATTGTCCTGGAATGGGAAACACATGGTACAATTAGATATTATTAATAGAATGTGTTTCTCAGTTGTACAGGAGTTGTCCATTGTAGGCAAAGATTCTTCAGTCTCCATCTGTACTCTGTAGTTCAAGTGTAGGATGTTTCGCTCTTTATCCAAAAAGCTTTGTCAGTGAATGAACAGAATTGACAGGCTCAAGGGTTTTTAAGACGAAAACCAGTAAACAATTAAACTGTTCTGTTCATTCGCTGATGAAGCTTTTTGGATAAAGAGCCAAGAATGTTTGCCTACGTTTATTATTAGAAGCTAATATTAGGGTGCGCGAGACCAAAATGTGAATGGATTAGTTTAAGCAAGACTTAAGAATATCTGATGGTGGGGGTATACATATCTGAGCATATTCTCAGCCTCCAGATTGATTGGAGTTCATTATAAACTCCAAACAATGTTGCATCTTCAGGTACAGTATATGTCTATGTCCACCATGAAGGCTTGTCACAACCAACAACCTCCCACTCTAGGCCGTGAACTTAGAATATGATGTATAACTTATTCTGTGAGGCAGAATATGTTAAAACGTTACATTTTTGTGATTTTTTCTACAATGGTTTGAAAAGGAAAAAAGTCATTTTAAATTACCATCATGTTCTGGTTCCATTTTTGCGTATTCAATTATAAAGCCAGGCATCTTACCACAGCTGTCTGCTTTTCTGTGACGGTCTTAAAAGTCTTAAGGTACCAATTAACAGTACTGCTGCGTTGCTCATGAAAAGGTTAAAAATAGCGTACCTGCAAATAGAGATACTGCAGGTTTCGGAGGCCTTGGAAAATGTTGTTGGGGAGAGAGCCGAGCCCGCAGCGGTACAAGTGCAGCGCGTTGAGCCGACTCAGCCCGTGGAAGGTGTCCTCGGCCAGGGAGCGCAGGTGCCTGTTGTCCCCCAGGTCCAGCTCCTCCAGCAGGGTGAAGCCGTGGAACGTGGAGGGCTCGATGTACGTGATGTTATTGGAGTAAATCCATAGAGTCACTGTGTTGGTGCTGAAGTGACCTTGCAGCAATCTGTGGATCTTGTTGTTTTGCAAGAAGATGCGCTCGCTGTCCGGCGGGATGCTTTCGGGGACGGTCAGGAAGTTGTGGGCCTGGCAGGAGACGGTGCTGGGCGTGGTGTAGCAGATGCAGTGTCGGGGGCAGGACCAGGAGAAGTCCAATCCACAGAGCACCAGCAGGAACTCCAGCCCACAGCCTGCGAGCATAAAAGAGTAAAATATGGAGGTGAGTCCAAGCTACACTGGCAGTAGTTTTCATTTTCAAGGTAAAATGTCCAGCAGAGATATAGAGAAAACAGGCTGGGCATTTTCCAAAGGCACAGTTGGTGAGTTTTGTATACTTCTGATCCAAATCCAATTTTGTCCCTGTGTGTTATGGCAGCTTGAACCCTGCAGCCTTGAATCAAAAAGGGATTAAATTGTACAGTTGTTTTGGGAATCTAATTTTGTAGCTGTTATCGATTGTGAACTAGCAGGTTAGTTGTTGTTGCTTATACTGCTGTGATACATTGTGAAATATACTTATGGGTGAAATTTTCATTTCTACACAATTCCCCCCAAACAGCCAAAAATTAAAATTCAATATTCATTTAAAATACTTAATTACAGTGCAAGACCAACATATTGGCTCCCTGAAAATCATGATTCACAACCTGTGGTCGTGTATTGTGTAGAAAATGAAAATTTCACCCTTATACATCAACAACAACAACTTATTGTTTATCTCTCAGTATAACGTCGAAGGGAAGGGGAAGGGAATGTTATTTGTATAGCGCTTTTCATATGACATAGTCACACCCAAAGCGCTTCACACATGAAAGGGAGGGGGGCTCATTCACTCCATGCTGATGGTGGTAAGCTACTATTGTAGCCACATTTTCCCCTGGGGTAGACTGACAGAAGCGAGGCTGCTCACATCTGCACCAACGGTCCCTCCGACCACCACCAACCACTCACACATAGGCATTGAGTGAAGTGTCTTGCCCAAGGACACAACGACAGTCTGCACCTGCAGGAGCCGGGATTCGAACCCCCGACCTACCGATCATGAGACGACCCGCTCTACCACCACTGTCGCCCCCTTAGCTTGTATTGCTTTCATACTACTGCTTGCTAAAATACAGTACAGTGCATATTTCTGTGTGCAGTCAGAATTTGCACAAATATCACACCCACATAATTATTGAATTGAGCAAACAATAACACCTGCTTCAGGAAGTCACAAGATGTTTCTATGAAGCTGATGAAATCCTTTGTGTAGCATCTTATTTATGCTAGGCATACGCTGCTTTTTCCAGAACATTATAATTTCCAATATCCGGGCACCTTGGGGAGATTTGCTATTAACAGTCCAATCCTCCTTCGCGAATCCACTGGCATGGCTGCGCCGTGCAGCTCAAGCAGTGATCGCCTATTTGCGTAGTTAAATGGGCCGTGCGATGCTTATTTAAACTTTGGCGAGCTTCGAATTCGCGACATGGTTCCCCAGATCTACAGACTCATCATAAATGTGCACATCTCGCAACATGGTGGAAGTTCTATCAGGCAAAAAAACTCTTGCTCCGACTCCCGACTCTTTGATTATTATTCACAGCGTACCGAAGGTCTGATTCACTGCCTCCAATCAATACGCCTCTGTAGCTTTTTACTCCCACTGTAATCCTGCTGGAATTTAGGGGTTACGAATCACTCACTGCAGGCATTTCTTTGGCCCGAACGGGAGCTAAGCTGTGACATTCGGTGTCTGACTCCACTGACCTTTAGCGGTAATTCTCTGTGTCTAGGTGGGGTTTGGAGTGTGAACTGGAGTGCGCTTTCCCGGGCACAAGTCTAATCCTATTTGTTCAGGCCCGACACTGCGGCGACAACAGAAACGCGTCCTGCTTGCACGGCGAACGTGTCCAGTAAACGCCACGATTGTCCACGGTTAACCACAGTGAGGCGGGCGATTGGGGAGGGAGCAGGGAAAGGTTGAACGACAAAGTGATGTGAAAAAACAGCCGCTGCACGCCTTTAAATGAGGTTTTATTTTTAACAGCTGTGCGGGGATACGGGCATTTTAGCGCATTACCGTGTACTTCAGGTCCCCCCACACTGTAATAGCTGAAAGCACGGGGCACAGAGCAAAGCAATTTATTTCAATCTTTATCTCTGCTGGCTTTTGTTACCCAGATATATCAGGAATGGCAATCCCCCGACTGAATAAAGGGGTTGGACCATTTTTCAGCGCCTCGGGGGAAATAAAGATGTTTTCTTATTTATAAAACAAAAGGTGGACGACATGACAAAGCACGTTAGGACTTGCCATTTTGGGAGCATTTGCATTTGCACAGCAGCCAGAGCCAGCCGTAGTTGTTTCATTCGGTGTCAGTTCAGATCGGGGTGACCTCCAAGAAGGGGAACAAATTGAATATTATGCTTTCAAGTTTTATCTGATATGAATCCAATACTGCCTTTTTATGCCGTACCAGCAGGATAGTCTATTATTCATGAATTGTATCTCGCACCGGCTCTGGAATAATTACACTTTTTAAGGTCTTAAAGTATTTTCATTAACACTTTTGCTCGGGCATGTCTGAGGTAGAACATAAGCCCCGTAGCAAAGACAATCATACAAATGAAGGCAAGGATACAAAGGGAAAGTGGAGAATGGGAACACTGATTCTCCACAGTGAGACAATAGAGAAACTTGCTAATGATGTTGGACACACACAGATGCACCTCCTTACAGACGAAATACAGAGCAAAAGATTTTTCTAAACCTTCTCTAAAGCACAAACCCGGCACTTTGCTGGAAAACTAAATAGTCAATCTCACTAGGTGTTTGTTCTTTTGCTTGGAAATAAACACCATTTTATATCGAAAAGTTATTTGCATTTGTATTTGTAGACTTTATTGCCTGTAGGGAAATTCTATACTTCATGGGAGCCATTCTTCAGTCAGTGCCTCGGGGCAACCTGTCCGGAGCAGTAGTTTACCGCAGTGCAGCGCCCGGGACAAACATATCTCAAGACGTGTGCAAACTCATTTGTTCTTAATACATCTAAAACAAATTACTAACCAACAAACTTTGTCCACGGCAGTCATTTCTCTCTCTTTTCATTTGAGTTGAGTTGGGTTAAAGAAAAATGCCTGTTTAGATGCCTCTATTTTAACTTGGGGAGCTGAAGATGCTGGGGCCCGTGCTGAGATGACTCATTCATCGCTGTATATGTGCCAACAATGTGTCAGGCAGTCGCAGCTCCGCCCACTTCTTATCAATGCATATAGGGCATGTGTTCTCTGTCAAACAGCTGTGAAATTGAACCTCCACACGCTGATTCCATCTCTGCTGCTGTCAGCCATAATCAGTGGTTTGTGTGCATATTCACAACACTTGTAATGCACCTAGTTTGAGATGAGCAGAAGACGCCTGAGCTGAATCACTTCTGTTTACACTGTTGTGAATAGAGCCACGGCGCAGCCACCGTGCAATGAAAGAGAAAACGGAATGAAAACATTAGAAATTAATGTGTCATAACTCCATTGTGTGCCCACACAAAATGGCCATTCAGCTCAAATTGTATCTTATAAATAGCTTTGGACATGAGCTTGCACATATACGCCAGAGTGGCCTATTGGAGTTTGGCAGAACAAAGGAGGGGCTCTGAATAAAAAATAATATGCTTTTTTGGAAAGGAAGCTGCAGCTATTTTGGGTCTGAGCAGTGAATTAACTCCCATCAATGTTTTCACCCCGATACCTTCCCAGAGTCCCCCTGCTATGTAGGAGCAAACTTCGCATTTTACAGCCACCCTTTCTCAAGAGTTTAAAAAGATAATAGATAAATAAATGACTAAACAGATTTACTCGGAGTCCCCAGACAATGAGAGAAGTCTGTGTAGAATTTGAATGAAACAAAGTTCAGACTGGGTTTGCCCTCATGAATAACACATGTGTGCTAATGGGAGGGAAATGGTTCATCTGCGCTGCTGCCAGCCCTGGTCCGTGGTTACAATGTACAACTCGATTTCCTGCACGCTCCTCAATGCCTCACTGAGTGCAGTTATGTGGCTATTTCTGTGTCAACATGACAATAAACAACTCAATTCACACTTGAAATGTGCTCATGCTAGTGTTCAGGCATACAGTATAGCCTTTTCCTATGTAAAGCTGGTGTAATCACCAGCTGATTTTGTTTTCACCACTGTAAAGAAATATAAAAGAAACTAAAGAAATATATTGCATTTCTACCAGCTGAAGATATGGGAGGGTCTGTGAGAGCTAGAAATGTGTTTGGGCAGCAACTTCTACCCGACTAAAGGTGCCCACACACTAGGGGTGGGAAAAATAATCGTTTTTTAGATGCATCGTCGATTACAACAAAACGATTCTGAATCGATGCAGAAATGTCAATAATCGGAATTCAAATTAAATAATATCCTCTCCATTAAAATAAAATCCTCTACATTCTTGCCCGTTCCACACCATTGGTGACGTCAAGATGCACTGACGCATGCTTGAGCGCAGCACGCAGTCTAGACAAGATGGCGGGTCAAAAGGTAAACACTACGAGCAGCACAGTCATCGCTAAAGTCCGCTACGGACGGGGACAGCAGGCGAACACGGGACAAGACCAAGTGTGAGATGAAGTTTAAAGACTTTGGCAACAAGACAAACAGCCACGGCCTCCGCTTCTTCCACCTGTCCACCCTGGAGCCAGGCGCTGCAACCCGGCTAGATGACACTTGAGAGTGCGCTAAACTGCTACGTTTCGTTTCGAGGATTTATTTCAACTGCAATTAGTAGGTGAGACGATTTTTCAGTTTAATCTTTAGCCCCGGCTGTGTTCATGTGCTAATGCTACTAAAGCGCTTTCAGGCCGAAAGCAGGTAGAAATGGTAAATGTGACCATTTACCATTTAACTGCGCAGCTGTGTGAGCGACCCTTTAAAAAATAGTTTTGTTGGTGTTTGTGTGGTGTGGACGCACATGAAGGATGTATTGGGGATGCACTGAGGCGGAGGAAGTGTGGAGATGTTCTCTACAGAAGCACACGGCTTCAACGGGCGCTAGGAATTCAACAGATTCAAAGAGATTGTTGTGGACTTTCGAAGAGTGCGTGTCCAGCATGCTCCTCTAGATGAGAGGGTGACCAGCACTAAGTTCCTGGGTGTGCACATCACAGAGATCATATCATCACATGGACCATGCACACCACATCACTGGTCAAGAAAAGTAATCAGCGTCTCTACTTTCTCCGCAAGTTGAGAAGAGCCAGAGTCCCAGCCTCCGTTATGTCCAACTTCTACAGAGGGACTATAGAGAGCATCCTGACCAGCTCCATCAATGTGTGGCACGGTGCCAGCACTGCCTCCTGTCGAAGGAGCCTCCAGCGCATCGTGAGAGCAGCGGAGAAGATCTGTGGAACCCCTCTCCCCTCTATTAAGGACTCCACCTGTCTCACCCGCAAAGCCATCAAAATTGCCAGGAACCCTTCGCACCCATCACACAGTCTCTTCAGGGTGATGCCTTCAGGGAGGAGACTGCGAAATCTACGGGTCAGTTCCAGTCGACTGAGGAACAGTTTCGTACACAGGGCCATCGGGAAGCTGAACTCCCTCCCCTCCCTCCCTCCCCTCTTTCCCCTCCCCCCACTCCACAATCAAGGATGAGAGAAACATAATTTCGAACTATTCACATGGTTTGACAAATAAAGAATCTTGAATCTTGAATCTTGAATCTCAGAGTCTGAACTCCTGTTTTCTAATGAACTTATTACGTTATGTCTGTTGTACGAACGGGGAAACGTGCCGCATGAGCATTGCTCAAAGCTCCGTGTGTTAATCATTGGCCGCATTGACAGAAACTTCTGGAACTCTTCCTCATCGTTCTCATTGAATTAAAAGGCAGTTTTGTCAATTGTATTAAAAACAACAGCGCAAATATTGTGCAAAGTCAGTCAATCAGTCATCAATGTGGTGCCCTCGGAGCTCCTGGTGCCCCACGCACAGCGCGTTACCAGCGTATAGGACGCGGCGGCGCTGGTGGAGCACATTTTTCCAGTGGATTGCAGTGCCGTGCACTTTTCATAAGTTAGACTGTTGTTAGGCACACGCTAAGCATAAGTTGGTATAAGTTTAGGGTGAACAGAGTTTTCACATTAAAAACTGGGACAAAAATTTGATTGTTTTTCTCAACTTTTTTTGTCATTAAAAAAAAAAAACACAATTTTTTTCATATTTTTTTTCGTCATTTTTCACCATTCTTTTGTATTTTTTCTGCCTTTTTTCATCATTGTTTCATAATTTTTCTCACATTTTTATTGCTTTTTTCACCCACGTTTTTTCTTATATATTTTTTTGTAATTTTTGTTGCATGCATTTTTCGTCTTGGCTAAAAGTCATAAAGTATCAAGTAAATAATGCTCCTTTAGACTTGGCACTGGTGAAAAACTGGGACAACTGGGACAGAAGTTGTGTAAAACTGGGACAAATGAATGGTTTCAGATAAATTCACAGGGACATGGGACAGAGGGCTCAAAACTGGGACTGTCCCGGGTAAACTGGGACGTCTGGTCACCCTATATAAGTTATCAAAACGTTCTATATAAGTTACTAATACATTATGCATTCGTCCAACTCAAAAGGACGTAAAGGGTAAAAAAGCACAAAATAACAGACAAACTATTACATGAAACACACACAACACATCTGTGGCACAGTGATCCACAAACCAACTAGACAACAGTTCAGTCCAAGATGCACAAGGCACCAGCACAGTCAAATTGTGAAGTACATTGTTCACTCGTTAAAAGATTTGTCTAATGACTAACAAATTGGGTTGAGTTACTTTTTACTTCACACACCTACACGTCCAAACTCAATTCAATATTATATGATTCAGCCTCTGCAAATTTTACAAACACCTGCCTTGCCCAAAAAAGCTGTTCAACTAACGTTTCTGCCAAAACTGCAAGCTCACTGAGCTGCCAGTATCTCTGTCCATCCACCAGTGATTTCTGCTGATGTGGGCTTTCACCTTTTTCTAACAACTTGGTGCAGAGTGTTATAGATTTTGTCTCGATTTCGAGTTCTGCTTGGTGATACCGCCACATAAGAGCTGCTCCTCACCAAATGAAAGTGGGATAGTGCAGGCAGAGCTATGCTGACTTTCCTGGGATTTTATGTCTGTACAACTGCTGTTTTTCGTTTTCTTTTTCAAATTCTGTATTTACAAAGCAATTTGACACTTTCATTCCAAGTTTAGTATAGAGCAAATGTAATACTTTTGAAGAAACTGTGTGTATTTTTGCTTTGTTCTCAAATCTGTAGCTTACTGTTGTACTATGTCAGTTTGCAGTACATGCTATTTATATTCTGTGGTTGTTGTTTCACTGAGATACAGGAGGTAAGAAGAAAATAAATGCAATATAGAGCAAGCAACAGTGATCTGATGTAACCTGTGCAGTTTGAAATCGCAGAGAGAAGAGGCAAGTGACTAAAAGCCTTAAAAAGAATCAAACAAGAAGGAAGTTGAGAAAATGTGTGTGAAAAGCAGCCAGCATTTCTCAAGATCTAAAAATACCTGCACCGCACTGCTCCATATGGAGGATAGAGAATAAAACTGTGTGGGGCGTGCGCTTGAAAGGCAGCTCCTCATCCCGAGCCTGACAGTCCATTTCAAAATAAGAACAAACTTTGTGCCATGTTGTGTATATGATGAGCAGGTTTATTAATATGCTCATATGTACAGTATACAGTATGTACTGTATCAGAATGTCTCATTACTTAGTAAGTAAGTCCAAGTAGCACAAACCCTTGTGATAAGTTGATGCATGGTCATGTGCAGTAGAGAGCTGACACAACTGGCTTTGAGGTGCTCCACCTGTGTGGCTGGTCTGCAGAGTTCATAACTACGTAAATAATGGATGAACAAAAACATCTTCGTTTCATGTTATGACTTTAATGTTGAAAGTGGTTCAGCTAAGAATGGTGTTTTATTGTTGAGATGTGTGTTTGTTGACAATTTGAGTAATGCAGTTTTTATCAATAACCATGAATGTCTAGTTATTACACTTGATTCACGCTCATCAGTCGTTGTTTACTTGCTCTTCCCAGCATTCTGCTGAGCTCTGATGGGTGCCATATGCACAGACGCCATCATATGCACAAATACAACAAATGATCTAATGGAGGCACAATGGCCAAATCACTGTGGGGAGCAACAATATCATTGCTCCATTTATCACCACCACACAAAGCCAAATGATTCAAATATATTACATTCCCTATGGTGCTACTGCACCACACTGAGTTCACCAAACTGATAGTCCTGCCAAACTAGTATGAATCATCCTGGGTGTATCCTCATGCAGCTCATAGTCCCATTAAAAAGATAGAGAGCATTCATTATGCCATTTCTATAGGTAAGGCAGATGATAATGATCTTTCATGATTATTTTTAACTGCTGCCAGTCTACTCAATACCAATAAACCAAGTCACAAGGACAATCTACTAAGAATAGAATCTTAGCAGATGATTATCACATACTCACATGGAACGATGACAAGTTATTACATATAAATGTCTCCAATAAAAATCGTATTTCAATGAAAGTTACAAAATATTTCAAAAGTAATCTTAAAATCTAACTCACATTATTATTTGAGTTTTATGGGTTGACTTCAGAAAAAATGAAATGTATTGATTTAATGTGTGAAATGTTGGTTGGCTCCTTCACTTTTGAAGGATTATGTGTATAATATGTGTATATACAGTCCAAAGTTTATTATAATGGTGTCATACCAACATATTAAATTGTTTTCTAAAATCTTCTAAAACATTTCTAATCGAAATCACCCATCTCTTTGATATAGCTCTGCACATAAATGCTTTGAAATTCACTTTGACTAGTTTCTCCTTTTGAAGAGTTGAAAAGCAAGCGTCTAAAACAAAACTGGTCCAAATGCGGCTGCTCCTCTGACATCTGTGGGATGTTTCCTCCATGCAGAAGGGGTAAGGGGTAAGGTCCATTGCTCTGGGCAGCGAACCGGACTGCTGTCAGTCTGTCTGGCCTGTCCAGTTGCAGCATCTTGTTAAGTCATATACATGTATTTCAATGACAGAGTGCAAGCCAGCCTGTCATTATGCGTCTGTGCTGGAGTGACAGAGAGTGGGGCGGATGTGGTGACAGCCAACAGTCTCAAAGAATGAAAAGCAGCCGCTCAGACTGTTCAAAGCACAGACACAGACACACACAGGGACAAAAACATTCATTAAAGAGAGTAAAATTGTCAAAACATGCACAATGGTTCTTCAATGCTGTTTGGTTTTGTGGGCCTTGCATCAGCATGAGGCAGCCGCATAAAGAATCTGACAGATTGAATCAGTGCTGATCTGGACCTTTCAGCTAATCTGCAATGTGCCAAATAAACAACATTTAAAGGTGAGTTAAGAACGTTTCCAAAGCTGACATAGACAAGGTAATGCTGCGTTCACACCGAACCCGCGTCATCGCCCCATCTGTCTCTAGTTGGACGCCTGAACACGCTGCTTCATTCACTGGAGACACTTATTGACGCATGTTGCAGCTACTGTCACTGCCATTCTGTGTGAGTTCCTGTGGTTTTTCCCGTGCACTTTACATTGAGCACAAAGTTGATGAATAAAAATATGGGTAACACTTTAGATTACAGCCCGCAGTTCCATGTGTAGATACAGGTAACGAGACAGTAATTACACATGAAAGTACAAGGTGGGACAAAAGTGTAACAAAGATGTATATAGATGAGCAACGAAAAGGTTAACGCCCCCTTTTCGGTGACAGCAGAGGCTCCGTCCATTGAGATTAATGGGGAAACATCAGCTGGGATCTTCACATTTACGTCTGAAAAGTAACAATTTATGCGTATTGTATATTTGTCTGATATAAGAAGTAAGCAAATCAAGAGATTTTTTAGCTGTAGAAGATTCACAGAGTGGACAGTTGATGTTTTAAAGTGGGCTAAAGCAGGACGTTAGCATGTTCGGACTTCAGTATAAAGTGTTTAGCTGTTCATAGTGGCTTAATTTGATCAAATCAAATCAGCAAAAGCTGCATATAGCTACATAGAAATATTTGACAGTCAACCAGCAGTCCTCACACGCTTCCTCTTGAAACAAACATGGTGCTTTTCCTCTCAGTGCACAGGTGCCGCCTACTGCATTCAGCCTCATGTGCTCCAGATTCGACAGATCAATTATTCATTACAGGTGAGTCTTTGGTGCTTATACACACTCAGGTTTGTAGCAGGTCTCAGCTAATGGCTTCAAAGAGGCAAGGCAAAATGTGATATCAAGCAGAAAAAGGCGTGCATGGGAACTGCAGCGGCGGCGCCTCGTAGCCCATCGGTTCAGAGACAGCGAACTGACCAGGAGACAAGGAGGACGTGGCGAGGAGAAGACAGAGCTCAAAGGGTCTCTGGGGAGAACACAATATGTACCACAAAAACATACAGCAAAGGCCTCGCTTGCTCAGGCACTGCAGGCGTGTGCTGCAGTCTGCTATTAATCATTCACAAGCTGCTGGAACTAAGTACATATGTGCGATCATAGAGAGAGAGGGAGAGAGACAGAGAGAGAGAGGGAGAGAGAGAGAGAGAGAGGGAGAGAGAGAGAACCTCAAGCAGCCAAACATTTTTAGCTTGAATCTTTATAACCCTCTCAAGTGTCCTTCATTTGAACTAGTTCCCTCGCCACGAGAGTATTCCCTCGAGGTTTCGCACATGAACTTATCTGACCTCAAAAGACAAACATTGATTGTGGGTTAAGGCGCTTTGAAAAGCCGGCATCTTATAAAAAGGTTGGTTTCTTTATAGTCTACGAATGTGCATGAAATGAACCACAGTTTAAATACTTAAGGAAAAAAAGAGGCAACGAAAGAAACTCTTACCTGACAGGGGTGTAGCACAATATCAATATGCATCAATAAACTTTTTTTAAGGCCCTCAATCTCTCTGGGCAAATGAACACTGCTCATTACCCCCCCAGAATGACATCCTGCCTGACCAAATAATCCAAAAGGCTAACTAATAACTGAAATTAACAGGACAAGAAAAATGTTACAGTAAAGATCACAATACATTGGCTTTAAATATAAACAACCTTATGTGGTCTCCAATGCGTGTTCACCTTTAACCTAAACCTATTACACAAACGGGTGCTCTTCACACAACAGACTTCCATCCAAGGAAAGACACAATGGGCCTCATTCACGAAACAAACTTGCGCACAAATTTGTTCTTAGGGCCTACTTAGGAACATTTTTGGCATTCACAAACTTAGCTGAAGGAGTTCTTCTGGAAGAACAAATCCTAAGAACAGTCAGGAGGACTCTTACACACAAAAAATCTTTCTAGAACTGATTTCACTTAAAAATATATTTTTTGAGAGAATGGAAGAGATCAGAGGTGTTATAGAGCAGAGATAGACTTTCACAGCTGAGGGCTGCAGCTCTGAGTCACACCTGTCGTAATCAGAGGAGAGATCAGGAGTACTGCCTCATGCTCTGGTCATGCCCATATATGGAAGATTAGAGGGAGTGTCTTTGTATTTCCAAAGTCAATAGGCGCGTTCGAGATGAGCCAGACTGGGCAGTTTTGACAGCCGGCTGCAGACGCACGGTGCATGATGGTTAGATTTCCGTTCGACTTGCTCCCGACTTGCTCTAATGTCACGGACACGTAGGCGCATGTGGGGCACGGAAAGCTCGTGAGACTCCAACCAGAGCAGTCGTTTGGGTCAGCCTCTGCATCTCCCCAGGAGCAACTGCAGAGGCTACATGGCCCAGTGCATGATGGGAACCTGCTCACCTGTCATCGGCACACACAGGTGATTGGACATTAGTCTGTTGTGATCAGAAACATGGTCCTTGTCGTTCGGCTGGATCCTCCCCCTCTCTGCTCAGTGCTGTCTACGTTAGATCTGGACACGTCGCCAACTTTAAATACGACTGAAACTATTGAAGTTTTCCACTGTCCCTTAAATAAACATCATGTTCGATGCTTTCCAGTTCAAACGTATGATTTAGAGGTAATATTTTATCTTTCAAACTTAATAGGAGCGTTTGCTCTGGTCATAAATGTACAATCTGTGACTTAAGTGTAAAGATAACAGAGCAGGGGGTGAGAGACTTTGAAATGAGTTTTATTCAACTTCAACATGAAATGCATGTGATATGTGACGTGATGGAGGCCCCTCTCAGTTCTTGGGCCGTGCAGCGTGTCCAGCTTGACTTCAGCCTTTTGTCTCCGCTCCTGTTGCGCTCGTCTACATTTGCCAACTCACGTCGATCATCCAGACGAGGCGCCGCTCCATCTCGAACGCGCCTAATATGATGTAAATGTCCTGATAATGTGTTCTTAGAGTCACGTTCATGAATTTGGGGCGTCTCTCTTTAAGAACACTTTTGTCTTCTTAAGAACGCTTTGTGAATCAGACCTAAGTTTTTCTTAAGTTTCTCCTAAGTTGTACTTAAGAACTTTTTCTTAGGAAA
>OMNZ01074895.1:3428-32993 GCA_900303255.1 Lesueurigobius sanzi
CAAAGAAAAACTCACTTCAACTGAAATACAGGACTCTCTGACAAAATCACTTTGTTTCTTGTTTGTTTCAAGATGCACAATATGTAAACTTTTGATCAGGGACATTTGGCTAGTTTCTAGTTGAAAAGCTAGTTTCTAGTTGAAAAGCGTAAACATTTGGCTAGTTTCTAGTTGAAAAGCGTAAACAAACAGGTGTTTTGACAATAAATGGCTTCACGCAGCCACTAACCATGAGTGAAATAAAGGTTTTTGTGTCATCATTCATATTCTATGAAATGCAGAAGTCTACATAGTGGGGAAAAATACTACTTGGACAAAAATGATGCCAAAATATTACAGTTTGTGAAATGAACACTGATGACTCAGTCGCTCCTCTCTTCAAAGGGACACATTAGCTGCTCATGCCTCTGAAGTCATAACAACAACACAAAGACGAGTCTAATGCTAACGATAAGACGAGATCGAAGTTCCTCACGAGACCTTGCTCCGCGGGTCAGTCGGTCCAGTCCTGGCCTCTGTGCTGCTCTGGGCTCACCCTGGGGACACGTGCAGCTGCCCCTCGACTGATCCATCTTTAATCTGAGGCTCCGCACCAATTAACACTCACTCATCCGCTCTCATTATATTGACCAGAGCCTTTTCCCCAGAGGAGCGCACACATCACAGCGGGCTGCTCGGGCCTAATGACGAGGATCAGCCGGAGGGAGGGACTGTTTGGTGTGTTCGCTCTCACCTGAAGTGTCTCCCCTTCACTGGTGTGGAACATTCCAGTCTCAGTGTGTGGCTGGCTCAGGCACAAGAGCACTTCGTTATCAGTAAATCATTGTTATTTAATTAGTTTATTGAAGGTGGGGCTTATAATGAGAGACGGGTCATTATCTCAACAACAGTCATTTAGTTTTACTCAGTAGTGATTATGAGCAACGTCTGATTTTTCTCTAAAATGTGTTTGGACCATAGAGTATACATTAATGATGGAGGTACAATTTGCTAGTTCTCCGCAAAGCCAGTTAGCATACGGGGAAGGCTCTGGAACCCGGAAGCTCCTATTGACTTTCCATCAAAACTTTCTGGCTCCTCTTTAACTCATTATTGGAAATAGTCTTGTCTTACCACGCGCTACACCGTCCTGTTCTTTCACTTTTAATATTTTCAACGTTATTTAAGATATTAGCAAAAAATAACTGGCCTTCTTGCTCTGCGGTTGCCATGTGAATGTAACACGCATATACTGTAAATATGTGGAATTCGGCTCCAAAAATTCAACATGGCAGTGGTTCAAATGCTAACATGAACTGGATTCATTTGCCACACAGGCTACCTCCATTATTATTTACACTATGATTTGGATAGAGTTAGAAGACGATATGCCCATGACCTCATGGACTCTAGGTCAGGAGCTCCCAGGGCCCGTAACCATAGAGTGTAGATAAAGAAGGAGGTAGCCTGCGTGGCTTTCCCCATGTTGAATTTTTGGAGCCAAATCCATATTTGGTATGTGGGAGTTACATTTTCTTTTAATGTTGAAAATATTAAAAGATAAAGAAGCTCTTTAACTCATTAATGGAAATAGTCTTGTTAATATGAGCCCCAAGTGCTTGTCCATGTGCTACACCGTCCTGTTCTTTGTCTTTTAATATTTTTAACATTAAAAGAGAAGGTATCTCCCACATACCAAATTTGGATTTGGCTCCAAAAATTCAACATGGCGGCGGTTCAAATGCTAGCATGAATTGGCTTCGTTAGCCAGCGCTAAACGCTATGGGGAAAGCCTCGCAGGCTACCTTCATCTTTATTTTTGTCCTAGGTCTAGATTAAAGACCAGAGGAGACCGAGCCTGTGCAGTCACAGGGCCTAAACTCAGGAACTCTCTCCCTTTGAGTAGCAGAGCTGCCTCCTCTGTGGAGAGTGTCGAGTCGCAGCTGAAAACGCATTTCTTTACTCTGGCTTTCAATTCAAGCTAAATGAGACTTGATTGTGGATTTATATTTTATATTTTTGTGTGTTCTACCTTGTTGTATTGTATGGAAAGCACTTTGTGGCAGTCATGTCTGTTTTTCAGAATCAGAATTGAATACATTGCCATTGTCAATAAAGGTTTCCAGGCTTGGATTTTTCTTCGGTGTACTTGTGCAACATGAAACATACTTGTAATACTGACAAATAATAAACTATGGGGAAAAAAGGTATAAAAAATTGTGCAATATAAATAAACTTGACCTTGACCTTATCTACTCTCTATGGTCCAAACGGAGCGCACTCAACATTCAAGGTTGAAGAAATGGCATCCAGTGTTCCACCGAAAATACATGAAGTCAGCAACAGGTTAAATAATCCAATGTGCAGAGAAAGAAGCTTATCCTTGCTGATGATTTTATAAGATTGCCAAAGGAAGAGTCAGTTCCAAAAACAATGCCACAAACGTCATATAACACTGACATTGTAAAAAAAAGTAGTGGTTTACTTTGGGCCACGATTGGGAGGTGTGGCCCTCGGTCCTTTCACGAGGCAGAAAATCAGCCCCCCATCAGGCCAACTTGTTTATCCCTGCTTTATGGAATTAGACCCCCAACCTCCTGCCATATAACTGTTTAAGTATAGTCTATCAAGGCAACTGTTGTGTTAGCTGACCGTTTCTTTATATAGAGATAACGGCTGCTCTTCACTCCCAGCATGGGGTCAGTTTCAGAGGGTCCTGGGCCGCGTGCCTCCCTCCCCTTACTCCCCCCCCCCGGTGACCCCCTCCTCCAGTTAAAGGTGATGGCGGCGGTGGTTTTGGGGCCGGGGGACAGGGACAGCGAGCCACTGATCGAATTTGATAATGAAGACGACCCCTCTAAGCTGCTTTGGCTCCACAAGGTTCACATCTCTCCAATCACCCCCTCCCCCTGGGCTGTCAGCGCAACATTGTGTGGGGTATTGATCCGGGCTAACAGCGCCTTTTAATACCTGCGCTATGGGGAAACACGCACTGACATGAGACTATAGAGCCGCTTAATCGCTCTCAAAGAGAAAGATGGGCCTCTCTTTGCACATCTGTTGGAGAAGGAGCAACAGCCCGTGCACCTGCCCATGACGAGATAAGGACTGTACGACCACCTGCCCCTCTGTTAGTCGCACTGCACAGCCGTAATGTCACACTTTCTCAATGAAGTTTTCCACCAGTGTCTCCCCGTTTTACGAGTTTTAAATGAATTGTGCCAAAATGAAGGTCTTAAATGTCTCTGAAAACCGTACAGTTGATTCCAGTAGGCTATACATGTAAACACCCTGATCTTTTATGCCATAAATTCATAAAAAATACTGAATGTAGGGCTGGGCGATATGGCCAAAAAATCTTATCACGATTTTATTTAGTTTTTCTCACAATTCATGTGTACGTACATTGGGCCTCATTCACGAAACAAACTTACACACAAATGTGTTCTTATGAGTTCTTCTGGAAGAACAAATCCTAAGAACAGTCAGGAGGACTCTTACGCACAAAAAATCTGCAGTTTTAGAATATTATCACAGTGAAAATGGACCCAAAAATTCTAAGTCTTTCACAGCATGAGTAACATTTTTCTAAAAATTATTTCACTTAAAAATATATTTTTTGAGAGAATGGAAGTGATCAGAGGTGGTATAGAGCAGAGATAGTTAGTGTAGACTTTCACAGCTGAGGGCTGAAGCTCGTTTACAGCTGCTCTGAGTCACACCTGTCGTAATCAGAGGAGAGATCAGGAGTACTGCCTCATGCTCTGGTCATGCCCATATATGGAAGATTAAAGGGCGTGTCTACATGTGTTTACATAGTCAACATAATGTAAATGTCCTGATAATGAGGGGAGTGGTGTTCTTAATGTCACGTTCATGAATTTGGGGCATCTCTCTTTAAGAACAGTTTTGTCTTCTTAAGAATGCTTCGTGAATCAGACCTAAGTTTCTCCTAAGTTGTAGAACTTTTTCTTAGGAAAATGAATGAGGCCCATTGTCTTTTAAAGGCGACTAAAGTCATCTGCTTCTTCTTTTGTTTAGACCTGGTGCTTCCCTCATGGTTTAGTCCTAGTTTAATCCTGGTTCAGTCTGTGATATTGTCCAAGTTTAGACCTGATTTAGACCCAGGTTTTTCTTGGTTTATTTCTGATCGAGTCCTTGGGTTTTGTCCTGGGTTAATCCTGGTTTGGTCCAGGGTAATCATCATTTCATTCTGTCCCTGGTTTAGTCCTTGGTTTTGTCCTGGTTTAGACCTTGATTCCAGTCTCTGCTTTAGTCCGGTTTACATCTTGGTTTACTCCCGGTTTAATCCAGATTTAGTCCACGACATGGTCTGATTTTAGACCTTTCTCCTGGTTTAGCTCTGGTTTAATCCTGACAGTTGAAGCAGTGGCTGGTGAAAAGTGTCAGTATTTGAGCTCAGAGCTGCGTTAAACATAAAAACCACTGAGTCATGATATGACGATGTCACCAAAAAATCAAATCGTCATGGACATCAGATCATGATTAGATTTTTATCATCATATCGCCCAGCCCTAACTAAAAGTATTGTCCAAAGCACATGCAACTACATGCTTTGATGACATTTTCTGTATCTACACAATTATTTTCCCCAATTTGTTGAATTTAATTTACTCCATTCCTCTCATGTTTCCTCATTTTTTAGAAAATTACAAATGCATAGACTGTATTTTAGACATTAAGAATGTTAAGAAACTTAATATTGTGTCATACCGTTCCAGATTATAACATTTTGTGACCTATTTCTATCTGTATGTGATTTGGGGCCAAAACAGCTAAAAGGAAACACTTTGCTATTTTGGCTGATCTTCTAGGTTTTAATTTCTCATCTGTCCCACCAGGTCACATGACTTGTCCCACTTTCTCTACAATCAGAGGTGGTCACACTGTCACAAGCTGTTTGGGCAGAGACGACTGTGTAAAGATAATGAAACAGAAGCATTGTGTGTGGATATAGTTTATTATAAAAAATACAAAATGACAACAGATTTCTTTTTGAGTTTTGGAAAGTTGGTTCAATACAACTGTGGTGAAAAATAAAAAAAACGTTTACAGCTGTAATTAGTTCTAAGTGGGAATTTTGTGGTTTTTCGTAGAATCTATTATTAGGATTTTGTGAAGATGTAGTCAGGAAACTGAACGGACACCAAAATGTATATGATGTATGAAACTTATACATGGGTTTCAGTCACATGACCTCAGTGATCAAGACGGCAATTTTGTTGCCCGCTGGCTAGTGTGTCTCTATGTCGATCTATGGTCTGCACTGACTGAACGCAAGAAAAAAAAAATCAGAGGAAGGTTGTCGGTTACTTCTTCGATATGTTCATTTAGTCTCAGGAGTGAAAATAGATCTTTGGCCTGTGTGGGAGCCTCCTGCTCTATCCTGGCTGCTGCCACTAACTGCGCTTTACCTTGTAACCATAGTACTCTCTTTGTTAAGATAAGAATTATTCTTATCTTAACAACTTCATTGATCTCACAATGGAGAACTTTACTAAGCATTCATCAATCAATTGACCTTTATTTTCATCCTGAGTGAGTAGTAATTATTGTATTGTGGCATAATTCCACTTCAAGCAACAAAATGGCGGGCCACAACTATGTGTGACATCACTGGAAACCCATGTACATCTTGGGAAAGCTTTGCGAAGTCCCTGTCATGGCATTTGCCTGGAGAAGACAATGATGAAGATGCACAAAAATCTGTTCAGAATGATGATTTTTATGTATAAAAATATAAAGTCAGCCACAGAAGTAATGAAAGAAAAACAAATACTGCATAAATTCCTATTGGCTAAACAGAAGAGCCGGTACCCTGTATAACATCTCTGGCCATCGTGCAGCATAAAATAAAGATTACATTAAAAAATAACCTTTTCTTATCCACCACAGCTGCAAAAACTTTCAACAAACGGTCCATTTCGAGGAGAGCTGTGGAACACGAAACAGTGCGAGTTATTATTGTTACTACGCTTGGTGAGTTAAAGGAGTTTCATGCGGTACATGGTACAGAGACTCGGCTGGATTTGTCGACTATGAATACATTAATGTTTTTTAACTGAACGAAACAGTTAGAAGTATAATAAACATACTGTCAATTTCAACCAGAACGCCAATCAAGTATTCAGGATTCAGGATTTGAGAGGAAAAAACAAAAATATACATATAAAGTGTCAGTATAGCCACGAGTGCACTCACAAAACCTTACATGTCCTCGGTGCTCACGTGGATAGAATAATAAGTAACAATACATTTGACGCACATGAGGTAACTCAGAGTTGGGCCCTAAACAAGAGCAAGTCTTTAGTGCAAGCGGCTCAGAGCCTGGAACAGAACAACTACAACTGTTCAGCAGACGAGGCCTTCATTAAAGGTGGAGGAAGTTACTTCTATACTTTGGACCAGTTTAAACAAATCATATTTAGGGGAAACATCTGAAAGGAAATGAACACAATCCAAATTAGACAAAAACCTTGATTTTCTTGCTTCTGAAACACAGTATTAGTTTGTGTTAAATACTTTATACAAGCTGATGATGTTGTGAAGGTGTCCCCATGCATGAACCTGATATACCACAAATACTCGAATACTAGGGCTGTCACTTCACCTCATTTGAAAACTAAGAACCTTTAAAATTCATTCTGGGATCGAGAAAGTGAGAGAGCGAGAGTCCTCTTCCTGCTCGGATTAGATCATGGTCCGAGATTTATCTCATATTTGGAGCAATCAGAGCTAAATTATTTGCAAAAAAACTTCTATAACCAATGCCTTTAGAGACAAAAACACAACATTTTAATGTAATTCTTACTCTATTTATATCCAGAAACGATTAATTGAATACTAAAATAGTTGTTTCAGCCCTAATGAATACATTGCATTAATGAACACGGCGTTACTTTTATTACTTCAACTTTGTCAGATTAACATTCATGTGTATATCAGGTTTATGCGTGGGGCCACAGAATTGAGATTAAAAGTAAAGCTGTGTTCATTAATGCAAAGTATTGAAGTATTTGTGGTATATCAGATTCATGCGTGGGACCACAGAATTCCTCGCTCTTAATCACACTTCTAATGAGTTTAATGTTTCCATTTTTCCCAAACTTATTGCTGAACCCATATAGAAGTAACTTTATCCACCTTTACAATCATCGTATGAAAGCCTCTCTACAGAAAAAGAGAAGACTTCTCAGGCCTTAAAACACATTAAATTAACATAATTCAGAACAGAAATACCCATTTCCAAATGAAACACTATTAATGGTTTCCTATTGCTTTAAAGAGGCTGTCCTCTGTCAGTAGTAAAGTCTACAGACTGTGACCAGTGTCCACAGCTCTATGAAGCAGCTGCTCTGTACTGTCCATTTCACAAACAAAGGCAGGAGTCAACAGCAGCCAGCTTTCATTACTGTCATCTTTTCACTTTTGCATCTTCTTTAAGTTTCCATATCATCAGTTCCATACAGGCGGACGCGTCTTCACTGGAGTCATGGCCGCCAACTAGGAAACAAGACATTATTTATTTAGAAGAAGAAGAGCTTTATTTATATAGCGCCTTTCACAGACAGTCACAAAGCACTTTACATGAGATGATTTCTTTTGCATTCACTCCATAGTGATAACCAGCTGCCCCTTGAGGCAGACCGACAACGGACCTTCCAACCACCACCATTCACTCACCCGGACATCATTCATCCTGACTTATTGTACATGTTTTTAGTGGTAGGGGAAACCGGAGCACCCGGAGGAAACCTACACAGACACAGGGAGAACATGCAAACTCCACACAGAAAGGCCTGGGTTCAAACCACTAACCACGGCACTAACCACTGTGCTACCGTGCCACCATTTATTTACACCGTTAGACATTAGAAATCAAACATTTCTGATCAGCCTTAATTCTGACTTAATTCAGTATTTAGATGAAATGGTTAACTTACTGCTCTCGAAAAAATTAAGAGACCACTACAAAATTTTACGTATAGGTATGTGAGTAAAATAAACATTTTAGTTTAATTCTTTAAACTAACTACTGTGCTTGTGTTAGAATTCAACAGACACTAGAATGGAATGACATGTAGAGATGATTTATAAAATATTGAAGTGGTCTGGTCTCTTAATTTTTCCCAGAGCTGTATTTCAAATCAGTTTACAAGCAGTGACCTCTGCTGGCAGATACCTGCAGTTCTCCCAGTCCTTATTATCTTATTATATTATTATAGTACTGTCCAAAGACTGGTACAGTTTATAACTTGCATTTAAATACTTGCTTATGTTCTGCTGATGTTTAGAAACTGTATTTCAGGGCAATATATCATACAGTCCTTCCCAAAGTCCAGCAGGTCACAGCCCCCTTTATTAATCCAAGTATTAGGACATCCTTCTTTTTTAAAGAATATCTAACGTTTTCCTCAGTAATTTCGTATAGATTTACATATGTGTTGCAAATAATAGTAACTACACTGCAACAAATGATATTTCAACATGTTAAAATTTATGAATATTTTACCCTAATTTTAGTAATTCTGATGAGCGAAGTGCAATAAAAATCTGATTTTTGTTATTACCTGCTCAAATCAAAGTCACTTTAACATCAGTTTTGACAGTGTATCGGCTAAATCCTTATTAAAATTAAACAAATACACATTCATTCACGTTCATTAAAACTCGACTTATTTTTTATGTGATGTGATTTTTTTTAATGTGATTTTTCTTCTTGGTGGCACATTTCCTGACTTTTTGCACCCCCCTGTGTGATCCTGTCCTAAGAGCTATTTCGGGGGACTAAAAGTCCCCCGAAATATTGAGAAGTACATTTTTCTAATTCATACCATTAAAATAGTTTTGTGTAACTCTCACCGTTGTCCTGAATGATGCGTTTGAGGTGATCAGCCATCAGGTTCCTCAAGGCACGTTTGAAGGGCAGACCGAGGCGATGGGGGAAAACAATGGCAGTGTCCACCACCGAACTGTGGATCAGCTGCAACACAAAGAGCTTTATTCATCCACGCTGGACAATCGCGCCTCTTACTTTAGAAACAGTCAGGCTATTGACAGGATCTGGGTTACACACGCTTTTTACATAATACATACAACAGAAAAAGAACACAGTGGAGTGGAGGATATACCTTGAGGGCCAGGAGGTCACTCTCCAGACTGTGGCCGAGCAGGATGGACTCGGCGCTGAACATACTGAGCAGCACGGCCTGGACGTCTCTCAGAGTGATGCTGACGTTCTCCAGGTCTTCCTCTGTCACGCCAGAAAACCTGACGAATCAACAAGAAATTAAACCCCAAATCTATAAAACTTTATTTTTCTTTCGTTCTTGCTCCTTAAGCCACAACAGGACCACATTTTATGTTTTACATTTATAAATCGTTTTAGTTTAATCTTGTTTCTCTTGCTCACTTCCTGCCTCCAGCTGATGTCACTGAAGCGAACGGTCTATAGAGCGGTCTACATGTCCTTGTCATTATTTAGACTTTTATTTTAATTAATAGAAGTGCTATAAACTGTCTGTGTTGCTCCCTCTTCAGGCTAAACGACTATAACGCATACGAGTAGAGGGGGCGCAGCGAGGGCAGAGGAAAAAAGCCTGAAGTCGAGCTGGACACTTCACAACCCGAGAACAGAGAGGGCAGCCTCACATCACGCAGGGTCTCGTCAGATATCATCTTCATTTCATGTTTATATTGAACAATTGCTCTGTTTCCTTCACACTCAGCCACAGATCGTACATTTATGAGCAGAGCAAACACTCCTATTAAGTATATAAATATTGCCTCTAAATCATACGTTTGAACTGGAAAGCACCAATATAGTTTTGTCACTCTCCATGCTGTAATGCCCCACACACTCACCCCCCGCGCGTCACCCCAAAGACTCAGAAAATGCCTCTTTCGCAGCGATTTTTGGATTTTTATTGTGGGTGGAGTAAGACTTTGGCCCATTTAGGCGCTTTGTAACTAAACATCACAAAGCACAAAGCTGATGTGCACATATCCCTTATATTTGATGTCGTAAAAAAAATCCTACTGTACACAATAATGCTTTTTTGATCATTTAGCTGCTACCTTTTTGTCAAGGGTCACCTGTTTCTTTTATTAATATAATTAAAAACAATAAAATACATAATAAAGGACAGTCAGAGGACAACACAATTCTTATGCCGGGTGAAGTGGGTTTTTAAACGAGACATAAAAGCATCAACAGAGGGCACGGTTTTAAATGATTGTGATCACTGAGGACAGTTCTGTGGTATGAATGACTTCAGTCCTAACAAAAAAAGAAATAAAAGAACAGAGCAAGTGTGGTGTTTGAAAATGAATAGCTTCAGTCCCCCTGCATCTACAGTTTTTACCATACAGTTGTGCTCAAAAGTTATTTCTTTTGGCCATTTTTCATAGAACATGAACGATAACACAAAAATCTTTTTTTTCCACTCATGATTAATGGTTGTGTGAAGCCCTTTATTGTCAAAGAACTGAGTTTACTGTTTTTAAATCATAATGAAACAGAAACTACTGAAATGTTCCTGATCTAACGTTTACATGACCTTCAACAACTGTTCAGGAGCAAAGAAAAACTCACTTCAATACAGGACTCTCTGACAAAATTGTGTTTGTTTCAAGATGCACAATATGTAAACTTTTGATCAGGGACATTTGGATGGTTTCTCTAGTTGAAAAGCGTTAACAAACAGGTTTTTTTTTTTTACAATAAATGACTTCACGCAACCACTAACCATGAGCGAAAAGGATTTTGTGTTATCCTTCATATTCTGTGAAATGCAGACGTTTACATACCCAGAGTGAACCTTTGAGCACAAGTGTATAATGGTACACAGCGTTAGCCCTGGCCTTCCCCGGTGTGATGAATGTGTTTAAACTGGAGTCACCTTGTGTTGTAATCCACCACTTTGCTGGCAGGTTTGACAAATGTGTCGTAGATGACTTTCAGCTGAGAGTCGATGACCGTCACACGAGTCAGCTCCAGGCCCTGCTTTGTGTAACACTGTGGAAACAAAGGCCCTTTTCACTGATGCACACCAAGAGGTCATCAATGTTAGTTTTGACAGCAATTCTTTTGATGAAAATGGAATTAAATTTACTCGAGATTTAGTAAAAAAAGAATCTTGTTAGTTTTGGTCTAAATAAAAATTCCATGTAAATTTAGTCGACTAAATCTGAAATAAGTAAATAAGTAAACTTTACATTTATATTATTGTTTTCAAACCTATTTAATATTCTCTGCTTCATGGAGCATCTCCACATGATCAAAACACAGCGCTGTTCCTTTGGCAGTGAATTTAAATGATATGAGGCTCTTTCACACTGAGTCACTCAAGTTTTGTTCACTTTAGTCCCTTCTTTTCATTTTTATTTAGTCTTCTTTTAGTCGATGAAAATATCTGGACATTTTAGTCATAGTTTATTCTCATTAACCAACTTTAATTTAGTTTTAGACTGTCATATTACTTTGACAACAGTTATGACTGTATGAAATTAACACAGCTGTAATGTGGCTGTTTTGACGCTTACTGACCATTTCACAGTCCAGTGCAAACACTCCTCCGTTTCCATCTGGAGGCAGAGATTTACTGAAGGTGCTGACGAAGCCGTCTAGTGACTCTTTACGGGCGTCTTGAACGTGTTGCTGTGACAAAATTCACAAGAGAGAAAGAAGATTAAAACCAATTATGACTAAACTGTGTGTAGTCCTGTGAAACACCTTACCTTGGCGGTTTGGCAGCCCAGTGAACCCACAGCCCCAGAGCAGCAGCTGTACATGGTCTCCCAGCCTCCAGACACTGACGGAAAACCACAATATGAACAAACGTCAAATACAAGGTGTGCGTTATTAAAATAATTCATTATGCAAAGTGTGATATATTGCCTTTCTGTCTCCGTAACCGTCCCCAGTGAAAAGTGCACTCCTCTTTTCGAACACAGCTCCCGTTGACATTGACTTGGTACTCTGCGCCGCATCGACAGCAGATTTTGGTGAAAGCTGAAAACACAAAATAAAGCGACTCATGTTCTCTCCTTTGTACTGGGGACTTCAGGAGTTGTGCAGAGATATTTACGGTCTGCGGGGGTCGACTTCTTCTCTGTGTTGTGCAGAATGGCTTTGCCGGAAGACTCTGGATTTTTTCGTGGATAACCGTGCTCCTGCAGCTGCTCCTCCGTCATCAGATACGTCTTCAGTTTGTGGTACAGTGTTGCTCCTTGAAAATACACATTTAATGGTCTATTACAATTCATAAAGTAGTATTGAGAGACTGAATTAGAGCTGGTTTAGACTAAGTTTAGACCTGATTTAGATCCAGTTTCCTCATGGTTTATTTCTGATCGAGTCCTTGGGTTTAGACCTGGTTTAGTCCTTGATTTCAGTCTCTGCTTTAGTCTGGTTTACTTCTTGGTTTAGTCCTGATTTAATCCAGATTCAGTCCGTGATATTGTCCGTTTTTAGACCTTGTTTAGTCCTAGTTTAACTCAGTTTAGTGAAGAAAGTGTCAGTATTTGAGCTCAGAGCTGTGCTAAACATAAAAACTACTGAATCACGATATGCCGATGTTACCGAAAAGCAGATCTTAGCCCTAGACTGTTATTGAATCTTCGAAACACACAAAACCACACCAGCTCATTACGAGGCAGGTACCTTCTTCAAAACTGAACATGCAGGGGCTCACGTGGCTGTTGAATGAGTATGCCAGCTAACAGATCACAGGAGCTAATGTCTTACCACTGAGTTTGTCCTCGCTCTGTTTGCCCATCCTGTTCACGGTGAAGCTGGTGGTCGCTGCCAGACGACCCCCCAGAACCTCTTCGTGCGACTGGGCCCTTTTGTTCATATATGAGCCTTGTGGTTCTGGGGAAAGCAGAGTTGTTAAAAATAAAGGTGGGTTGCGCTGGTCTTTCTTTCTTCTTTCTTAAGTCTAATAACGTGTGCATTATTTCCATATAACCGCACGGTTAGACAGCATCAGTTAAAATCACTCCACCACAACTGTTGCAATAGTAACTGTAAGCAAAAACGTTCATGTGGATTGGCCCAGGAATTACAGTGGAATTAGCAATAAACTAAGGCTAGAAATGTGCATTTTTACAGGTATGTTGTGATGTCACTTGAACGCAGCCTATTGTTAGTACCAGATAGCAGGAGTTAAGCAGATTTGAGTTGACGTACTATTGCTGACGGGAGATGGCAATGGGCTGCTTTTACTTCTCAGCTTCTTCAATGTATTAACAGCGACATTGAGGTAGATGCTTTTACTGCTGCTGCGCTCGTACACCACTTTCTCCTCATCCAGAGCCTGCAATGAATACAGTTGTAAAGCCTTATTTAAAAAAAATACATACTGTGAATCCTAATCTTTCATGAAACTCTAGCTTCTTGTACCATCTTAAAAGCAGTGTCCTCAGATCCACAGAACTTGACACATTCGTCGATGAAAGTGTTGAGGTAGCGCTGCCGGATGTTGGTGGGCACCTTGGCTCCGAACTCGGTGGGAATGACTGGACGCTTCATAGACGTGCTCTGAAAAAACCAGCAGCAGATGGAGACGTCAGGATTATTCTTGAGAGTGGTAGGAGCAGGAAGGGTAGTAGTGGTGGTGGTGGTAATACTGGTGGTACGATAGTGGTAGTAGTGGGTAGTAATAGTAAGGGTATCGTAGGCAAAGATCCTTCAGTGTTCATTTGTACTCTGCAGTTGAAGAATAGGATGTTTCGTTCTCCATCCAAAGAACTTCATCAGCACTGAGCAAACTTGAACACTCGTGGGTCTTTAGGAACAAACAGTAGGAGGAGTAAGGTGTAAGTCCCACCTGTCTGTGTTCTAAAGGTTGGAGGAAAAACACCTTACCCTATTCAAACCTCATCACTGCGTGACAGAGGGATGGTTTCGGCCGAAGGATGTTGTTATAGACAGGGGCTGAATTCTTTTACAAAACTCTGATCGTGCGTGTTTGTAATAGTCTTTTGAGTGACCCTGGGTGCCCGCTGCCCAACGTACCACCGTTTGAGAAACACTGGTTGAGTCCCAGTATACCCACCTTGAGTGTGGGCGTGTGTGCCACTCTCTTCTGAGTGACAGTGGACATGGTCTTGGACATGATGCCTGCGGAGGTTTGAGATTTGACAGAGGGCTGGGCCTGACTGGGAGACAACACTCGGCTTTTGTTTGGTTTAGCATCCACTGCACCTATTCGAAGCACAAACATACCAGTCAATAGGCTTTACAGTTATTACAAGCCACGCAAAGATAATAATTTACAACCTGAACAATAGTGTATCCTGGAACTATGCTGCATTAATTATTATCTAGAGCCATAAAACGGAACATAAAGGTTAAAAAAATTAAATAAAATATAATGTATTAAGAGTAAAAACATTTTTATCATTTATTCCTGCAAGGATCGGCTACTGTCGGTCTATAGCCGTCTTATATATAAGGTTTGCCCAGTAAACAGTACTGGTATCAAAAGACTATACACTTTTTTTGGTGCCTTCAAAGGAGCCAGCCTTCGTTTTAAGTAGTACCTATTTTAGTGGATGTGAGCTGGGGGTTGGGACGGTGTGCTATCCTCTTCTTCTCTCCAGAGGAGCTGGGACTGTGTGAGGCAGCTTTGACAGCTGCAGAGAGCTGTGCGGCCTGCTGCTGGGCCAACTGCATGCGCTGGTAGCACATCTCCTGAGCAGTGGGCCGCTTGTACGGGCGCACCACCGCTTTAGGGGGCGTGTCCACCTGAAAAGACAGCAAATACAGCATCTTCAATAATGCAGTCACACTTTCTTTCTACCATGCTAATCACAAAAAATTCACTTTTGTGCAATATGTGGGTATTTTAAACCATACATTGGAGTAGTGGTATGCATGTGTAGTGGTATGCAGGCTAAAAGTGCCCACACACTAGAGGATTTTTAATCTTTTGAGACTAAAGATCTGTGCACAGACTACACACACTTAAGGACAGACATGAGGACACACATACACACACGAGGAGTCCCACCACAGATCATGCCACGAGAGAAAGGTTTTATTGAGCCACGCCTCCTAAGACTAAAAATCTGTCTAAAAATCCTCTAGTGTGTGTCCAGCTTTAAGTACATGTATATTGATTTACCATTCAAAGTATCAACATTGGGCTTGATTGTACAAATGGGAAGTAATAATTTTTTATTTTAGGACGCAATCTGCATACACAAACAGACACCAATATCTTCCCTCTTCTGTAAATGTCACAACATACTTTCTACTTCCTTGTATTTGAGCCAGGAAACCTCCACTTAATTGTTTTCGCTGATAATTACAGTACCAGGGGTAGGTATTGTGTGTGAAAGTGATGTTCACGTTGAAGTCTTGGCGATAAACTCACATTTCCTTTGGCAACGAAGTGGGAGACTCTCTTCTTTTGAACGGGATAGAGACTGGCTAAAGTGCCGTCAGCGCCCGTCTCATCGTCTGAACCTCTGGAGGCCTGCGATGGTGAAACACAAACACATTATGGACAAGAATATCACTGAAAACAGTCGGGTAGCCATAGGAAAAAAAAAAGAGTAAAATGTGTCAAACTGGTGGTATTGTTATTGTAAGGGTGCAGGGGGCAGTTGCATCATGCCCAAGTGGGACTAAGTGCATACATTATGATTATAGATTGTTGCCCTTTGTTTGCAGAGATTGGGAGGAACAGCAAATCAACTTACTGAAATAACGATAATTTGAACTTGAATATTTTGCTGAACGTGGGATTGCTACACTTCACAAAAGAGTGAAAAAATATACAGCTGTGGCCAAAAGTTTGCATACCCTGGCTGAATCTTAGCGTATGTAAACTTATACATTTCATGGAATATGAATGATAACACAAAAACCTTTATTTCACTCATGGTTAGTGGTTTGCGTGAAGCCATTTATTGTCAAAAAACTTTTCAAGCTTTTAAGCTTTTAAGCTTTTCAACTAAAAACTAGCCAAATGTCCCTGATCATAAGTTTACATATTGTGCATCTTGAAACACAATTTTGTCAGAGAGTCCTGTATTTTAGCTGAAGTGATTTTTTCTTTCCTCGTGAACAATTTTCCTGGCAGTTTTTGAAGGTCATGTAAACGTTAGATCAGGGACATTTGAGTAGTTTCTGTTTCATTATGATTTCAAAAGAGTAAACTCAGTTCTTTGACAATAAATGGCTTTGGACAACCACTAACCATGAGTGGAAAAATGACTTTTGTGTTATTATTCATATTATATGAAAAATGACCAAAGGATTAAAAGGGTAAGTATGTTTTGGCCACAACTGTATGATGAATGTTTACAGTGTATACAAACCTGACCTGTTGCTGAGGCCGATTTGCAAGAAATCTGATAAAGAATGTCATGAAAAAAACATTTCAATATTTGCCCCCAGGTCATTTCAGTATATGGGTTTATGTTCTCTATCTCGCAATGATTATAACCTGCCAAATGAACACATCACCTGTTTGGCTTGCCTTCCCTTGTCCTCCTTCTTCACGTCGTTGGACTCGTTAAATATCCTCAGACACTCCTCCAGCGGGTCCGATTCGAAGTCGATGTCGTCTTGCAGAGCGGACAGGTCGATGCCCATGCTCTCCACCTCCTCTTTGGCTGCCTGACTGCTCACAATCACGCAGTCGGACTCGTCTTCGGAGTTGGATAGGGTCAGCTCTGATGCTTTCCTCTTGTTTAGGCGCCTTTTAACCGCGTCGGCGCACTTTCTAACCAGCATTTCCTCCTGCTCTTCCTCGTAGTCATCGACTGCCTCCATGGGCTCGGCCTCCTCTGGGCTCTCGTCCCCGAACAGGTCCGCGTGACTTAGGCTTAGACTCCGCTCTCTCTCCGCGGCTTTCTTCAAACTCCGAGGGCTACTGCTGTGTTTCAGTTTGTCTTTACTGCTAGTCTTTTTAATGTTAATACTGCTGCTACTACGACTGGAACTGGATTTGCTTTCTTTTCGTACATCTTTAGGGCTCTTACTACTTTCGAGATGGCCGTTTTTGTGAAGTCTGCTCTTTTCCTTGTCAGAAAGCTTGGCTTTCTTGCTTGGACTCACACCACCTCCTGCCTCTCTCTCACGCTTATTGCTTGAGCTGGTTTTCACTTTATCACCTGATTTGACCTTCTCGTCCCTCTTTCTCTCCTCCTTCACTACTTCCTTGTTCTTTGTGATCTTATCTTTACTTTTCTCGTCTTTCTTCCCATGACTTTTGTTTTCTTTCTTTGAACTATCATGATTTGAGCTTTTCAACGTCTTATCTTTAGTGCTACTGCTGCTGCTACTCTTACTATTGGACGTTGGTTTCGCTTTGCTCGGTTCTTTGACAGTTTTTTTCTCAGCTTTGCCATGATCTGATTTCTTTTTCTCGGGAGTGCTCTTATGTTTGACTTGGTCCTGCTTTATTAAGTCTTTCACTTCTTCTTTATTCCACTGTGTTACTGCATTATCAACACATTCTGTTACTGCTTTTTTCTCCTTTCTATCAGCGTCTCTTTTCGTTCCATTGTTGTCCTTTCGTAGCTGCAGGTTGCTGATTGAAGTGGGTTTGTACTCTGTTCCAGAACTTTCCCCGTCGGAGTCGGAGCAAGTGTACTTTGTGGTGTTTATAGGTGCTGGCGGTGGCTTTTTAAAAGAAACAACATACTCTTCATTAGAGCTTGGTGTTTTACAAGGAGCCTCAACTTTCTTGTTCTTCCCTGCAATACTTGCGGAGTAATTTGATAAGGGGTCATACTCCATGTCCGTAGATGGCTTGGTATTGTCCAGAGTGTATTTACATGTGCTGTTGATATACTTTGAACTGGGAGGAGATGACGGGAGCTGTTGAGTCCTAACTGTTGGCTTTTTCGGTAAAGTGGGAACATACTCCATTGAGTTTGCACTGTTTTCTTGTGCATTTGTGTCCAATGTGTACTTGCTGGAGCCTGGACTGGGGTTGTACTCCTGTGAAGTCATTTTGTAACTCCCAGGGTCATAGGTCAAGTGTGACGCTGACACCTTGACTTTTGTGCTCTCCAGTGAGGCGTTCTCACTGGGATCGTAAGGTTCGTCTCCGATTCGAGACAACTTCCTCTTCTCTCTCTCCATCTGGTGTTGCACCTCCTCGATAGCGCGGTTGACCAAGGCCAAGGCCCCACTGATGTCACCTGAAGAAGCTGACTCCTCATTCTGTGGCTCTGGTGGATGCACAACCTCTGGGTTGAAGGGGTCATAGCCTTGTTCTGCTGGGAAGACAGCAAAAAAGTTCTATGCTCAACATACATAATTTATGTGGAAAACGTATCAGGAAAGGTGAGACTATAAAGTTCAAAATGATCTTTATACGCAATGAGTACAAAGCCTTCAGCATATTGCAGCTGACAAAAGACAGGCGGAATAAACACAGGCGAAACCGCTTCAACTCTTACATTGAACAATAAGAACTAGAAATGAAAAATAAGTTCACAGCCTGATATTTTCCAGACCAATTACAAGTAATACAATTATAACCAAGTTCTGTAATGTGTTACAAGAGATTTAGAGACTGTTCAGCTTAAAAAATGTTCACACATGTAGTGTTATGAGCGAATAGCTCAGAACACTTTGTGTGCCGGTAGGGCTCTCTCTGCACGTAATATTAGCATCTAAGCACTTGTGGTTAGTCAATATAAGCTCAAAAACAGGGCACCTTTCTGCACAGAGGGGAGCTCACTCTTCTTGGTCTCTCCGTAGGACAGTCGTCTGTGTTGGCTGTGCCTGAAGTGACAGTACGGTCTGTTACACCCATTCCTGCCGCCTTTGCCGTCGCCGTAGTCGGCATAAAACGGGCAGTCAAGCCCTCGGAAGAAGCCGGTGGACCTTAACATTATTCCTAAATGTTCCTCTCATACCTCAACATTATTTATAAATGTTCCTCTCATGCCCCCACGTTTGTAGCTTGAATAATTTGGCCTAAACTGCTCGAAGACTGTGGGCGACGAAACAATAACAACGTCCCTACGGCGCCATGTTGGATTGCTGAGGGAAGCGAAATCTCGCGAGAAATTCAACACCATATGTGCGCGTGAAGATCAGACGGGAGGAGGCCATGGAGAAGGCCATGGAGAAGGCGTGGGGATGTGATGAAGTTCATTTCTTCTCCACTATGGTTTTTTGCAGGTTTGCAAATGTTTTCATACGTGAGGCGTATAGGCCTACATATACACACTTGTAGCAGTCAAGTCATTTTAGTGTTCCTATTGAAAAAATATCGTTTATTACAGACTGCAGTTTATAGGATTTATAGTTGGACAGGATTAAAGAAACGACGCATTTTAATGTGAATTGCTAATGAATAGTGCATTAGGCTAACGGAATATTATTGGTAGGCCTATTATCATGAATTAAAATCTGATGTTACTGTAACTTTCTCACACACACACAAAATAGCAAGTCAGTTAGCGACTTGCAAACTAATTTAAAGAAAGAAAAGTTGTCACATAAAAGGAACACAACTACAATATCAGAAAGATACTTTTCACTTACAATTGATTCCAACTTGTTTGCAAGTTTACAGGACAATCTGCAAGTTACTTTTCACATTTCATTCAACAACTGTTCAAACTACATGCAGATAATATAAGGAAAACAAAACAAAAACAAATGCTTCAGCAGCACATCCCGGTTTTGTCCAGCCAGCTCTGGGTCTTGGGCAGCGCCATACTGGATGACATCTGTAGGATATCGGTCACTCTGCGATTGATAGGTGTCAAATGGCTTGCCATCAATATAGAAATCCAGCACCAGCAGCTAATCACGTGTCTGAAAGGGACAGATGGCCTACCTTTTAAAATTAATCTCAAAAACAAAATTATACGTAGTATAGGATCTTGTTTTTTCCCGCAAATGATAAACAATTTTAATTACGGTGCATATTACACACATCATCTGACTTACAACAACTGCTTGCATTCCACTTGTTTGACAGCATTCAGTTAAGTTTGCTTCTTGTTTCACCAGAAAACCACAATTCTGAGGCAAGGGCAAACAGAAGAGACAAATTACACAACTGACACGTTCACAAAAGGTAAGCATTGTTCCTGTGTGCTGCTCATACCTATCAGCGCCCCCAGGTCTTTCCAAGATGGAGGCCACAGGTGCAGGGGCTTTTGTGGCCTTCCCTCACACACCTGCTGTGATTAGCTCGTCTCTCTAATTGTCTGCAGGTGTGTGTGGAGTGACCTCAATAATCAGGGATAGGCTGTGCCTCCAACCTGCTTTCCATGAGCAGAACAATTGGTAGATACTTGATACAGAAAACAAGCCAGATTGCATTTCATAATAGCAAATTTGTTATCTTAAAACGTTGTCCTGAACGCCGATGTTACACCTCAGTACACTGTATGCTGTACCTCACACTATTATAGCTACTGTGAATATCCGGGGGCGGAATAGAATTGTAGTAGTTGAGCAAAAACTAAACTATTTTTTTTAAGCTTTTTTACTAAATGCAATAGGTAAAGTGACATCACAACACTCTAAAGAGCCTATAGTTTAAAATTGAGGTGGAAGGCAGCTATTAAACTGTTAAACTGCAGATTGCCAATTTCTCTGTATTTCCTTGGCCAATCCACATGAAACAAAAAACTGTTACAAAGTCCACTGTCTTCTCCTTCAGCACATATGAACTATTGTCTAATTATTTTCTCATTAAAGTTGTCCAAAAGTGGTGACAATATTCAGAAACATGTGCATGATGTTGGCCAGTAGAAAGGACTTTCAGCCATAAGAATATTCTGGCAGGTTTGTGAATCCAATCACTACCAAATAATGATCACGTACAATTTTCTTTTTGAAAATGTCTCCCATAGAGTTGTATTCTTGAAGACGGACATCTGGGACATTGTGGTAGCATCAGAGGTAGCAACACGTAGCAACCATTTTAGCGTGATGGGTAAGTGGTGCAGAAAACATTCCCGAAAGGGTGTTGTGTGGTAGGTTGCACAGCCAATTCTCGGAAAAATAAGGGACTGAAGTTCTCCATCATTCTTTCTTTCTTTATTAGTTTATTTGGAGAGGACAGTGCACATCACAACACTCAGTACAGTTACTTTGTGTAAATGCGCCAGATTTAGCCATGGGCTACTTTCCATCTGTAGTCCTCGTACATTCCATTGAGCGGCACAAGAAGAGAAAAATGGCTGAGAGCGATCAAACGATGTGCCGTAAGAGCAGATGGAGTAGTAGCTGTTAGGCCACGGAAAGTTGTGTCTAAGTCAGAGCAGTGCCCAAAGTGGGGCCCAGGGGCCAAATTTGGCCCTCCAAGGGGTTTCATTTGGCCCTCGAGATGGTAAGGAGTGCCTACAGTGCAAAAACTAATCTAAAAATAAATATAATTTTCTTGGAAGAAGATAATTTGACCTTGATTTGAGCAGGTGAATACATTTATCTGTCAAAGTAATAAGTCTTTGTACATTTGGAAAAAGAAAAAAAACATCTTATTGGACCTTTTGCACTTTTGCACTCCAAAAAGGAACAAAAATATTTCTTTTGACATTTTTGACTTGGCAAGTCATTAATTACTTGAAATAAGGTGAAAATGTCTTTGATTAATTTGATTGAATAGAGTATTACTAGTTACTAAGGACACCAAAACTCAACAGCACAGTTATTAAAGGGTATCTTAATCATAGATGTGGTTAAATTTGGTCTTTCTTCATGTAAAAACAATATTGAGTTTGGCCCTTTGCTCACTGATAGTTTTCCATTTTGGCCCTCTGTGTAAAATACTTTGGGCCCCCCTGGTCTAAGTGGACTTAGATTAGTTTGGGCATTATGTTAGAAAAAGGTCCAGCAGATTAGCCGTTTAGCTAATGGACGTTTGTTGTCAGGCAAGGCCAAAATATTAGTACAACACTTACCGCTAGCTTACCCCTAAAAACAATTGAATAATCTTTATTGTCATTGCAACAAGTACAACGAAAACTACAGTATGTACAGTACTTACGTGGAGACATGTTTGCAGTCCTCCAACACTTAGCTTTTTATAGTGTGCCCAATGCTCAGCGGGTAAGTTGTCTAGATATTGATAGGTCATAGTTGATTTCTGCCAGCTTTCCATGCCAGGTGTAGGCTCTTATAATAGATCCATAGCTATTTCAGGCAACTTGCCACCACTCTAAATTGGCGCTGCCCGTTGTCATGGTAATCACCGACTGTGACGTGCACGCCGTCTTCAAGAATTGGCACCTGACCTCCAACTGTAATACATTTCTATAATGTTTAACCCTGTCCCCTCAGGGAGGAGGTTACGGTCCATCCAGACCAGAACCTCCCGCCACAAAAACAGCTTCTTTCCCTGCGCTATTAGGCTCATGATCACTTAATAACATTCAATAACATTCAATACCTCTGTATCAGAGCCATGAACACTTAATAACTCTGTATCAGACTAATGTGAACTGAATAACCTGTCCATTTGCACAGCTCTATTTGGTATAATCTGTAATTCACCATTTTTGCTGCTGTCTCATATTGTGTTAAATTACTATTTTATTAGATTTTTTTCTATCTTATTCTATTTTTATGCAAGCCTTAGTTCTATAATTTATATACTTTTTCCATAGTGTATTATTTATCTTTATTTCAAGTTTATGTTCCATGTTGCACAAGAACACCGAAGAAAATTCCTAGTCTGTGAAACCTTCATTGACAATGGCAATAAATTCTATTCTGATTCTGAATGCAACCACTCGCTAAAATGCATTTCAGTCACATCATTTTCTTCTGTTTGGTTTAGTTTGGCCATAAGCTTTGAGCCTCTCAAATGACCATCCTTCCGTAGATCTCTGTGTGACTTTCTTGATTTATAAACCTCCATTACATGCAAGCTTCAATTGGAAATGAAACCAGCTTTCACATGAGCCTAAACTTTCAATAGTTGGCCTCCTTGTTTTGACTTTTTGCTCAGTGTTGGTGAAAAAGTTAGGTTGACCTTTTATGTGCATGTCAAGTTGACTGTATTATATAAGGAACAGTTTATTCCCTATTTGCCATACTCCTTCAAATCACTTCCAGATTGATGTTTAACTGGAGCGCGCACATCTCAGACTGAATCTCATGACTTGGATATGGTCCCATGATGCTGTGTGCAGTTCATCTGTTTCTCTTTATGTAACGTTCTGATGTAACTCGAGCATTGAACTGGCTCTCACTGTAATTGCTTTTTAAACATCGTGCAACGTACGGTATGAAAAATCCAATATATAACCAAAATGGCAGGATGTAGGTCTTTTTGGCTATATTTTCCCGGCAAGTCATTTTACATATGTTTCTAGTTGTATAATGACATGCTTAACTGTTCTGCTTAAACACTTAAAGCTTTCACCCAATTAATTTATTCCAGATATTTTTTATCATCGAAAAATACCTAAAAAAAATGAACAAACATGTCTTTGCTGTGAGCGGCTCACCTCTCATAAGACCTGACCGTAACTTTACTGGGAGCGGGGACATCTCCAGCTCTTCTCCATGGAGATGTTGACTAAAATCGGTTTGGGCCTCATCCAAGTCCATTCTTTGATTACCCACTGCAAAAAATAATAATAAAAAATAATTTTCGATGTCTAGCTTGTCATTAGGAGCATGATTTGTATAGCGGCCAAGAAATTAAACTTTTTTTTTGTGATTTTTAAAAAGAATGGGGTGGGCTTACATAAGTACAGTGTACGTCTACTCACTCCTTTTCTAATATGTAACTGTATTAGTATTTTGGCAAATTTGAGTTGTTGCATATTCGAAATAAGTAAATACATAAATAAAATAAAGAATTCAAAATGTTTGGCAGTTCCCTTTAACCAAACATCTTCTGGACTGAGCAGTTTGGATTTGTTCTGAGCTGCCATGTAGTCCTCTTGGTTCCCCACTAGAGGGAGACATGCCTTTAAGGTCTGACTGCGGTTGCCGTTCTCCACAATGAGGCTGTGACGTTGCATCATTGCTTCCCCGACACGCCCTCATGACGTTTCTAAATGATGTTATGCAAGGCTTTTCTTTTTTGTTTCTCTTTTTTTAGTTCTATGAGGAACACCTTGTACTCGACAGTGTTTTGACTGTTCTAACCTGCTGCACTGGAAGCCAAACATTTAGTGCACGTACAAGTATGCATAAACACAGCCTTTCACCTGAAGAACAGAAGAAAACAGATTACAGGCCATTTTCACATATAAAATGACTTATTTTGTATATGATAACATATAATGACAGAAAACCTGCAATACATTGTATCCTCACAGTTGTGGCCAAAAGTTTACATACCCTTTAAACTTTTGGCCATTTTTCATAGAAAATGAACGATAACCAGTGTTGCCACAGTTACCTTGAAAAAGTAATCTGATTACTGAGTACTAATTACTCCTTTAAAAAGTAACTTAGTTACTTTACTGTTTACTTTATTTTAAAAGTAGTTAGATTACAAGTTACTTTATTAGTTACTATTCGGTTTTGTCAATACTCCCCTTATTGGAAGTACATTTTAAGCACAAAATGTGACGTGTCACAGATGTTACATCACGCCCCGAGATGCAAGAATAAAGCAAATATATATTTTTACAAAGCAAAGTGACAAAATAGTAACTCACAGTGACTGATTACCGGTTACTCAAAAAGGGGGTCATTTTAGAGTAACTAGTAACTAAGTTACTGGCATCACTGAGGACAACACAGAAATCATTCTCTATGTAAGTATAACTTTATTGAAAAAGCGGGACATTGTCTAAATAAGTGGGACGGTGGACACAAACTATACCATACCATTTTTTCTTCCGCTTTATCCGGGGCCGGGTCGAGGAGGCAACAGTCTGAGCAGAGATGCCCAGACTTCCCGATCCATGTACACCTCCTTCAGCTCTTCCTGGGGGATCCCAGGTTTCCCAGACCAGCTTAAAGACATTGTCTTTCCAGCGTGTCCTGGGTCTTCCCTGGGGCCTCCTCCCAGTGGGACGTGCCTAGAACACCTCTCGAGGGAGACGACCAGGAGGCATCCGAAACAGATGCCTGAGCCACCTCAGCTGGCTCCTTTCGCCTCGGAGGAGTAGCGGATCTGTTCCGAGCTCTTCCCGGGTGACTGAGCTCCTCACTCTCCATGGAAGGAAATGAGTTTCCTTCCTGCATACCAAATTATGCTTTGGTATGACCAAAGCATAATTTGGTATGCTTTGGTCATACCAAAATGACCAAAGCATAATTTGAAATAGTAAACAACAAATCAGAAACCGAACAATAATAATGGAATAAAAATAGGAATTAATGCCAAAAGACAAAAGATGTATTTAGGCTCGTACCATCTTTAACACTGAAACAATGGCGTGCTGATATCTGTAACTGTGGTGAAACGCTGTTTGTCTTTGGTGTGACATCTTTTGTGATGCCAAGTGCGATGTTTGCACAGGAAATAGGTATACATACTGTAGAAGCGTTGAAGATTTGCAGATTAGAGACTTCTTTAATCTGCCTATAGACTGAGCGCATGGTGTTTGTTTGTCCCCATGACATGAGCTCTCCTCACGAACACAGTGTAGAAGTGCGCTAGTATCGTGTTTTAACAGTTGGCTGCCTGTTCAAGTTGTTAGTGGAAATGCTTGACTTTCTCGGGATTGTGTATATATAGAAAGCAGACGGTGCGTTCACATTATAGAATTTCAGTTGGAGCAGGTGCCAATACAGCTCTATAGGAGAGAAACTGTTATCATAAGAAATTTCTAAAAAGAAAATTGGCAACTGTTGCACTTGATCATTTTTTGATAGTGCTTGGATTCACAAACCTGACATATTATTCTTGTGGCTGAAAGTCCTTTCTACTGGCCAACATCATGCACATGTTTTTGAATATAGTCTCCACTTTTGGACTCGTTTATGAGCAAATAATTAGACCTTAGTTCATATGTGCAGACGGAGAAGACATTACACTTTGTGACAGTTTCTGTTTCATGTGGATTTGCCCAGGAATTACAGAGAAATTAGCAATAAACTAAGGTTAGAAATTAGTAGCTACCAGTAGGGCTGTGTGTAGTCGTTTTGCAATATTAGGTGATGCAATATCCGTATCGCAAGAAGCCACAAAATATAGCAAATTCTTCCATCTGACTGAGATGTTTACATTTTTTGCCAACACTCTCTAAAACCAAACGTGCATAGAACTTAATAAAGGTGCAGAAGTTCAGTTTTAGTTATGACTTACATAATTTAGTAAATATTTTGGTTCTGATTTAGTGTTTTTGGAGTCTTCTTTTGATACAATTTGCTGAAAAAGATATTACATGTGTCTGAATTGAATGGAACGGTTTATCGTTATCTTGCAAGTTTTTTCAATATCGTGCAGCCCTAGTTACCAGCTTATACTCTTCAGCTGCCCTCCACCTCCATTTTAAACTATAGTCTCTTTAGAATATTATGATGTCATGTGAATATGGTCGTACATAGAGCTGGGTAATGTATTGTATACATATACAAATTTACCAAGAAAGAACAAAAAACATCAAAAACTACTGCTAAAAAATAAAAGAAAATATACTCGATGGAAGGTATAATAATGTTCTTGCTTTTTCTCCAATTTAGTCAAGACAATTATGTTTTTGATGATGCAATAATCTAAATGAATACATTTACCAGCACATTTTTACATATTTTGATGGTTTGCAAAAATACAGCTTGATCATCGTTATCGAGAAAGTCCCCCTAAATATCGAGAAGTACATTTTTAATGTTGCCCACACCTAGTTAAAGAACAAAGCATGGTAGTGTTATGTATTTGAATTTTAAGATAGAGTATTAAATGGGTTATACTTGTTGCACGTGTTGCAGGTGTTTTGTTTCCAGAGAGATGAGGTCATACTCTGTGTTGGGGGCGGAGACAGTCTTCCTGTATGGCCTATTGATTATTGTGTTTTCATCAGAAATATATCCACAAAATGTTGATAAATTGAGTCAGCAGAAGAATATTTTACAAAACATGAACTACATCTATTCTACACACAAAATTGACGTATGCACTTCAACATGTGTGTTTGTGCGCGGATTAAAATCAGACAGAATCTTTTTTTTCCCACATAAAAAGTTTCATAATGCAGGGACACTAGGGTAGATGGTCGATGGAAGTTACTGCTTTGTTGCACAATATGGGGGAAAATTGCGATATCGACAACACTTGAAGGTTCTTGCTATAATTCACCTGGCCATTTCCACAAAGCATTGAGCAATTTGTTGATTTTTGCTGATTGTCCCAAAGCTAGACGAAAAATAAATTTACTAAAAACAAAGAAACGGGAAACTCATGAACTCATTTTACGTTGCCATGCTTTTTTCTTCTTCGTTTTTGCTGTGTTGGCAAAAAAATCAGTCAGTTGCGCCAAGAATAAATTGGGCAATGTCTTGTGCAACACTGTTAACGTTTATGAGAGAGGAATAGGCTGTGTTCACATGACATCACAACGTTGATGTGGAGGGCAGGTGGAAATGAATCGCCGGTTACTATGGCAACTGCCAAAATGCAGATTTCTACCTTCAGTGCTTTCTATCAGTGCTTTCTATCTTCAGCTAATCCCTGGGTCAATTCACATGAAATAAAAACTGTCACAGAGTTGACTGTCTTCTCTGTCAGCACATATGAACTAAGGTCTGATTATTTCCTCATCAAGGTGTCCAAAATTGGAGACAATGTTCAAAAGCATGTGCCAGGAAGGACTTTCAGCCACAAGAATAATATGGCAGGTTTGTGAATCCAATCGCTATCGCACTGGTTCCCAAAGTTTTAATGAACTTAATGTCTATTTGTTTAATTATAAGGATTTAGCCGACACACTGCAAATACTGATCTAAAAATGTCCTGTTAATTTCAGCAGGTAGTAAAATTATCTCTGTTTTGGACTTGTTGAATCTAAAATAGGATTAAATATATTATAACTCTTACAAATTGAAGTATTTTGTTCATTGGCAGATGTTTTTTTCTACCAGGGAAGTCAGAATTTCACAAACGTAGGTAAAATATTCTTAAATAAAGTAATTTTAGCATTTTAAGATAAGTTTTGTTACAGTGTAGTTACTAATATTAGCATGTTTTGATGAATGAGGAGAACATTATGTATTCTTGAAAAAGAGTGATGTCATAATACTGGAGGGCCCCGTGGAATTGTTGGCTTGATAAGGGGGGCCTCCACCTGCTGGAGTTTGGGAAGGACTGACCTATCAGCAGTGTTTGGGAGAATACTTTGAAATTGTATTCAGTTACAGAATACTGAATACTTGTCTTAAAACATTCAGTTACTTTGCCGAGTCAGTGCACTGTATTCTGAATACTTAGAATACTTTCACCTTGATTTGCATTATATTTTAGTATAAATATGGTGAATGAGTTATTACATACATGACAGAAGATATTTTAGATTCATAAAAATACATTTTGAGGCATTCATAACATTTTTGTTTCACATTGAAAGGCATGTTATTCTATTTCCATGTGAGCTCAGTCTATGGGGCAGAACTATCCCAACACTCATGGAATACTCATGCACAGCCCAAACGTGTACAACAAGCATAGTAGACACTTCCCTTATGCACATATACACCCATACTCATACATGTATATACATATCCAAATAGTATAAATACATATACCTATATACTTTAATTTAGTGCATAAGTACCTTTTTTCATTCATTTTGTTTTAGAGGAGATTAAATTGTTCAACTATTTCTAACAATTTTGCAGAATTTTTAAGGAGATATTTTCTATTTATTTTAATCTATTGCTATTATTACCTGTTTTTGCAAACTTACTTTCTTCTGGTGGCACGTTTTTTTCCTGACTTTATTGCACCCCCCTGTCTGATCCTATCATAAGAGCTGTTCTAACAAGTAATTTACTCCCTCATGAGATCAATAAAGAACTATCTTATCTTATCTTATAGTTCTTAAATAATTAATTGCGTCTTTTTCCAATCTTTTAATTTGGGGTCTGCAATTTGCAAATTTTGCCTTATGGATGTGGTTTACATACTGTAAAATATAGAAGTTCACAATGTACTCAATGTTTCTGTCTTTATGCGTATAGTAGACAGTGTTGGGGAGTAACTAAATACATGTATTTAAAATACGTATTCAGAATACTCATTTAGAGTAACTGTATTCAGGTACAAATACTCTCTCATTTGATGGTATTTTGAATACAGTTACTTTTCAAATACTAAAGGAATACAGAGAGGGAGAGAGGAAGGAGAGAGAGTGGGAGGAGAGAGGGAGAGGAAGGAAAGGGGGAGAGAGGAAGAAGAGAGACAGAGAGACAGAGAGAGGAAGGAGAGCGAGGGAGAGAGAGAGACAGAGAGAGGGAGGGAGAGGGAGAAAGAAGAGAGACAGAGAGAGGAAGGAGAGCGAGGGAGAGAGAGAGAGAGAGAGAAGAGAGACAGAGAGAGGGAGAGAAAGAGAAAGAGAAAGAAAGAAGAGAGAAAGACAACAGTTGGTGTGAAAGTGTTGCTATACATATTTTTAATCTTTCACCATATTCAAGGTGAAAGTATTCCAAGTATTCAGAATACAGTA
>OMNZ01074895.1:37895-61231 GCA_900303255.1 Lesueurigobius sanzi
TTTATCTGTACTTTCTACTTCATTACATTTTTTAAATTTGGATAAAAATATTTTATTTTCAAAGTGTCCTCTCTACGAACTGGTCCCAGTTTAGACTTGGTTTAGTGGTTTACTCGTTTAGACCTAGTTGAGACCTGGTTTAGACCTGGTTCGATTCAAAGGATTAAAAAAATCTTTTTACTCATAAAGTACATTTTACAGTGGATACTTTTATAGTTCAGTAGAAATTTTATCAGATACTTTTACTTAAGTAAATTCTTGGTCCTGTATCTGCATTTTACTTCACCAAATTCCACTTTTGTCAAAAGACTTGGACTAAAACTAACTGAACGATCAATCACTTCCTAATATATGTTAAAGGTTTCTCTGGAGTCCGTGTTGAAAGCTCCAGACGTCTACATTTACAGCAGGCTTGGCTGTATTTAGATATATCATATATGAGGCTATATTACATTACATATTACATAATGTATATGTATGGACAGCAGCTTGAGGAAATATGTAACTGTGTGACTGAGGCACCCCTACAGTAACATGCTCTAACGGGCTCTATACAGGGGCAAGTTTCATGTCCAGACACCGTGTAAATCATCCCAGTGGTATTTTGATGCTCTGTAGGATATATTTCAAGAGACTAAAGTGACACGCCAATTTTCTCTCCATTACTGCTGGAGTTTGCAGATAACTGATGTTAAATATTAATGGAGTTCATTCATAATTTCCACAGCGATTATAATGTGGTGAGTGTTCTTGTAACCAGATAAACCTGTGCTGGGCTTTAGTGAACGACACGTGACTCCTCTGAAGTGTCAGAGCATGTCTGACGTGCATGATTTATACTGGTTTATACTGGTTAGGCGAGGTTTCCTAGAAAATAGGCTCTAGTCGAGGCATGACTGACTATGTTTGTATGGCAAGAGAATTCACGTGATCTAATTATCACATCTGGGAAATCTGAGAATCCAAATCTCCAGGTTGCTTTACACGTGTCAGTTTATTTGTGGACTTTTGAATTAACCAGAACTAGGGCTGAGCCATTTGCCCAAAAAATCTTATCACGATTTTCTTTAGTTTAAGTCATGATTTCAATTTTATCACAATTCATGTGTAAATTGTCTTTTAAAGGCGACTAAAGCCACTAAAGCCGCTTCTTCTTGGGTTTAGACCTGGTGTTGTAGTGGTTTAGTCTTGGTTTTGACACGCTTCCCTCATGGTTTAGTCCTCGTTCAGTCTGTGATATTGTCCAGGTTTAGACCTGATTTAGACCCAGTTTTCTCTTGGTTTATTTCTGATTGAGTCCTTTGGTTTAGACCTGGTTTAGTCCTGGGTTAAGTCCTGGTTTGGTCCTGGTTTAGTCCAGGATAATCATCGTTTCATTCTGTCCCTGGTTTAGCCCTTTTTAGTTTGGTCCTGGTTTAGACCTTGATTGCAGTCTCTGGTTTACTTCTTGGTTTAGTCCTGGTTTAATGTAGATTCAGTCCATGATATTGTCCAATTTTGAACCAGGTTTAGACCTAGTTTTCTCCTGGTTTAGTCTTGGTTTAATCCAGATTCAGACCATGATATTGTCCGATTTTGAACCAGGTTTAGTCCTGGTTTTCTCTTGGTTTAGTCCTGGTTGAATCCAGATTCAGACCATGATATTATCCGATTTTGAACCAGGTTTAGACCTGTTTTCTCCTGGTTTAGTCCTGGTTTACTCCAGATTCAGACCATGATATTATCCGATTTTAAACCAGGTTTAGACCTGGTTTTCTCCTGGTTTAGTCTTGGTTTAATCCAGATTCAGACCATGATATTGTCCGATTTTGAACCAGGTTTAGACCTAGTTTTCTCCTGGTTTAGTCTTGGTTTAATCCTGACAGTGGAAGCAGTGAGTGGAGATCAGTTTTTGAGCTCAGAGCTGTGTTAAACATAAAAGCACATCGTCGTGAAGATCAGATCACGATTCGATTTCTAACCAGAACTCCAGTAAGTTGCACAATGATGTCAGAAACAACTTTCTGCCAGAAGATTAACAGGTTTGTAGATCCAACAACCATTACCAAATAATGGTCACGTGATGGCAACATATGAGCAGTCATAACTAGGACTTCTCATACCTATACTAGTACTTTAACGATACTTGTTTTACGATACTGGTGCCTGAATGATACTTTTTCTTATACCTATACTAAATTATTTGTCATCTACACAAAAAATTTACTATCTAGATAAGTTTAAATTACCCAAATCCATCTAAATTTGAGCTGTTTTGAGGAGTTAAGATTCAGTGGCTCATTTGACCTAATTGTAACCACTTGTTCCAAGATGTTTTTGACTTGTTTCAATAGATTTCTACTTATTTCCTTTATTTTAATCTATTTGCCAATGGGTCTTGTCCTTTTGGCATTTTTATTTTCCCAGTTCAAGCCAGATTACCTTAGAAGCAGTCAAAAATTAAATAAACCAAATAGTGTAGATGACAGTAGTAAATATGTCTAATCTAGTCAAACCTGCTCTAAACAATACTAATATCTCAGATCAAATCATTTATTCTTGGGCTTGAGGTCTAGTTTTGTTGTAGAACCATGAAACAGAACAATAATGGTCATTTGAGCTGAAACACCCAAATCACTTTCTGCAGTGCAGTCTCAGACCCACCAGGCCGAGGAAAGCGCTTTCTGAAGAAAAAGATTTTTCCGGTACCAATTTTTCGACACCGGTGGTACCTTCATATTTTTTTCAATATTATACAAGTATAGTTTAATGGTACCCAGCCCTAGTCATAACCAGGGTTTATGCCGGTACCAGCAAATCAAATTTAATGCTTTTTAATGCCCAAATTCCACATTTTTAATGCCAGAAATGCCACAAATTGGTGTGTATATAATATTAATTTCCATATTTAATACAAATGTTGACACAACTGACAACTTTTGAACAGAAATAGTGTATAATTTCTTTCCAAACAGCAGCATAGACACCAATTGTTACAGTAACTAATTGAACAATGTCTTTATTTTCCAAGAATGTTTGATTTAATGCCAGTTTGAGTTATATTTAGTGCTTTTTAATGACATTTAAGGCCTTATTTTTGACACAATTCATTTGATGACTTTTAATGCCATGCGGAAACCCTGCATAACTTGCTGTACATTCATAGTCCATTACCCAGACCTCCAAATTAGTATAAAAAGAAAAGGAAGAACAGTCAACATTGTTTCAAAGCATTTTATTGCATTTTTTTTTTTTTTTTAGAAAAAACAATACAAAATTCTGCAGCAACTGTCAAATGTTGCCTTGAGTGAACTGCAATCATTCACATGGTACAGTAAAGTGCTTATTTTAAATCAAAAATATTTTGTAATAAAGGAGTTAATTCCAAATGTCTTCCATTGAATACAATGGGCCCTGGGGTGAGAGGTCATGTTAATAACTCTCAAAGTAAGTCAGAAGGCTTGAGGACTGTTTCCAATGTAGACAACATGGGACACACCCCGCAGATGCTCCAATTAATGGCTTGGGGGATAAAAAACATTGGATTGATGTTGCTGGATTGTAAATGCTCTGCCTCAAGGCTACATTCAACGTGGAGGTTCACGGTCCATCTGGATAAATGGCGTGAACTCTTCCTTACTTCAATGACAAACACAAAAACGAAGAGACTCTTGATATCATTTGTCCCCGTTCCCCAGTAAAAGGCAGCTTCAAAATGCTGCCACTCCACGAAAAAGAAAAAAAAAACAGAAATGGTCATGACCAGAAAAGCTCTTGTACAAGAAAGAGCGTGGTCAAAACGTGTGCGCGTCTCTGAGAATCCAACCCTATCAAAAGTAGGGACATAAAACTGTGGTACGCTCAAAAGGGAGGAAAAGGCAGAATACTGAACTGTAGGTATTCAAAAAAACCCAGAGATTGCCTTGATCTTCAGCTTCGATTACAAGCAAAGTAGTTTCCCAAATGGAGAAGAATCAGCTGCATACACAAATTCAAGTAAGTCTTACTATAAGACATAAAACCCATATTGATGCATCTGTAAAATAGATTTCCCAACTAGTACAGTGTCCTATTATCAGCAGAACAGCTCGAGTGAAACTAACAGAGCCATTTCCAGAGTACCTTCTCCCACCACTCGCCGATGGATCACATTTTTAAACTATGGATTCCCCCAACTCTCTTTGGTGAAATGACTTCAGTGTGGCCAGAACGCGGTCCACCTCCTGTCCCGTTTCTGAATGAGTCTTAGCTTAAAGAACAAAACAAGAGTATTGCTTTTGCATTTTACACATAAAAAAATAAACTTAATCTCGCCTTTCCTGGGCCTGAACGCTCCAAACGAACTCAAAACGATCTTCTTTCACCAAATACTCTGAACGTGAACACATATAAAATAAGGAAAACATCCGGTGTTTAACCTGAACTCAACAGCACCTGCTTGAAAAACAAATTATAGAAAAAAAGCTTATTAACAGCCATACCAAAAGAAAAAAAAAGAATCAGTGTGGCACATTTGACATGGAGTTTTCAAAATATTACAAAAAATGTCAATGGAAGACTTTTTTTCTACTTTTTTGGAATGTTTTTCCATTTTTTTATATTTTTTTTCATTGCTTTTCATTTTTGATTTATGTAGGAATTTTTATGTCCGTACATCATATTTGAAAGGGTTTTATATCAACACAGGACTGATAATAAACCCCTAAAAAAGGTCCAAATGTTTGTATTTTTTAAAACATAAATGGGGGAAAAGAAGTCACATTGGCCGAGCTGTGCTTTTACAAACCCAATAACAGGGAGACATTTACTGCCAAAATTTTTATGCACAAAAAATAGGAAAAAATATGACAAGTACTAGTTGTTATAAAGGGGACATGTCATTTGAAAACACTGACAGTTTCATTCGCTCAGCTATTTTACATAACTGTGCTTTTTCCCCCCGACACACCAGCCGAATTTTGGGGGCCATGGTTCTAAACCATTAGACACGACTACAAGGATGATGTGGCCGTTGGGTTTGCCTTGAGAACTGCGTACATTTGTGCAACAGTCGGTCATGGCAGGCTGGGTATAGGAACATTCTCATCTTTAAGTGCACGGCCACATAATGTTTTAAATCACCTTTTACACAAAGTAGTGAGGAAATTCAGCAAAATAAAAAGGCTGCTCCAGGCACGGGACAGCATTGGCTCACAGCCCCACGACCCCATTGGACTGAATCCTTTCAGACTTCATCATGGCGTATTGCATAAGCTTGTACGTATGTGCACTTTGGGCATCCATGCAAATACATACAGGCGAACAGAGGACATTCCGATAACTTAAATTCACAGTGGATCCAGTTGTAACGAGGAGCAGCACGAGTCCTTTGGTGTTTTAGTCTTAAAGAGAAAGTGTCCGATTTCTATTGAACAGAGAATGAAAAAAATAATTTAGGAAAATCCCTCTCCCAAATGAACCCTGTCCCTCCCCCGGATACATGTCGTGGGCTTTGTGCTTCAGAAGTGCTGCAGAAGTGCAGAAGGCATTAACAAGGCTGGAGCCTGATGGGACGAGGCCAGAGTCAGGAGAGGGGCAGGAGAGGCAGAGGAGGGACAGTCCAGGGCAGTCTTCTGGTCTCAGCAGGTGGTCCTAACGTGGTGCGCTCAGGCACAGTCGCCCACTATGACCAGTGGAGCCAGGAGCTTCCTCAGCTCCGAGGCGGAGACTGCACCAACTTTGGGCTGGCTGTTTCTCTGCCTGCGCCGGGCCAGTTTGGAGTTTGATGGAGGAGACAGCCGCATGGAGGACCCAGTGGACACAGTGACCACGAAAGGAACCTCCTGATACTGCTGTTCTTCCATACCATCCTGTTCAGCCAACTGTCTGTTCACAGCCATGGCTTTGTCTGCGAAGAACGTCAGGTCCCTGGCAATGCTGGTTCTAAAGGAACAAAAAACTCATTAATATACAAGTTATACACTTCAGCTTTTTGTTTTTATGAACATTGAGCTCACCTCTGATGCAAGATGGAGGTTGGCAGAATTTCAGATACACCCTGGATTACACAGAAAAAGGTTTATTAGAAACATAATCCAAACAATAATACTCTTAAATACTTGGGCTGGTAGCACTTACCCCCTGCACCCAGGGGTGCTGCAGCACCTGGCTGGCACTCAGTCGGTTTTTGGCGTCCCGAACCAGAAGTTTGGAAATGAGGTCTTTGGCACTTGAGGAGATGTGAGCCCAGTCTTTTTCTGGAAACTCGTATTTTCCTTCCTGGATGCTTTCAAATAAAGTATTCTGTAGAAAGACGAGCATGTTACTTCACAGAAGTCCAACATGAGAAGGCACATGTTCTCTGGCTCTGGTTGTACCTGACAGGTGTGGCAGGGCTCCCCCAGTTCCCAGCCACAGTCGCCCCCACAGCGGCCCACAAACGGAGGGTATCCACTCAACATGATGTACAGGATGACACCCAGACTCCACAGGTCACAGCGCTTGTCATAGATGGTGGCCTCTTCACTGAAGGCTTCCACCACCTCAGGAGCCATGTATTCAGCAGAGCCGCACTGCAACACACACCAGAACACAGTCAATATACTGATGTACAAGTCCAGAGTCAGTGCTGACGGAACCTGGGGCTAGACTGGGTTCAGCTGACACCTCGTGGTACTCAGTGCGATGGCCTGGAGGACCGTCACATGTAGCTATACTAATGTGATGCGCTCATTTAAACTACTTTCCTCAGTAGGAACACTGTGTACACTCTCCCAAAGGTTGCCGTTAGGGAGGGCCTCTTTAATACCAGGTTGTGGGGGCAGTGAGTCACAGCTTTGACCACTGCAGGCCCAGGGCCTCTGTGGTGGAGCAGTTACGTAGAGACTGAAGGAAACTAGGCCAAACAGAGAAAAGAGGATTGGCTGTAATGTGGTGCCACAGGCAGAGCCTTGCTCTTTGAAGGTTACATAAGATCCACACAAACACCAAATGTTGTGTTAATACTTTATTGGCTGTAAAAAAGCGGGTCGGTAGTGCAAGGGGAAAGGTTGCTCGTTCTTTGTGTTTAACGGGATAATGCCTCGAAGCACACGCTGTACTTTCAGTGGACCATCTTTTGAGCGACTTTGCATCCAATATTCGAGTAAAAGTACTGACCCACATCTTTGCATGTACTGCATCCATTGTGCTAAGTACCAAGTATCAGCTGTCCCTTTACCCCTCCCTTATGCAACAAAATTTGCTGCACAGGAATCTCCTCTCGGACAAAGCTGCCTCTGTGGCCAGCAAACATAAAGCCCATCCCCCATGTCTACAGCATCACGTCTGCCGACTGCCTCCACCAGACAGGCCCCCCCAAGATCCAGGCCATATGCACCGAGCGTAAACAAACAAGTAATGCTTTTCCAAACAACTCGCAGTGATAGCGCCGCACAGGCTTTTCTCCATAAAAACTACCACAATCACATGTTTTCTAAGCGAGCAGCTGTAGCCTCCTCGGTTTCATCTGCAGCTGTGGTTTTTACTGTAAGCTTGCATCATATCGCAGCCACTTTAAAGCCTGGCTGGGCTTCGTACCAGGAACCGTTACCACACTGGATTTCTCTCTCTTTCTTTGGTATCCGTCTGGGGATTTCCTGCTACAATCATGTGACCATCAGGCCACACTTTAAACCATGCCACTGTTGTGGACTCGCCTCTGCTGTTTGTAAACTAAAGGATTTACATTAGAGGGCTTAGACGGGCGCAAAGCAGTCTAGCAGTCAATTGCATGCTACAACTGTTTGAGAGGCAGGTCTGTGATCACTGAAACTGGCTGTATGTGCCTCATATTTGTGAGACATATGAGCAGGCATAAATATTTGCAGGCAGGTGCTTGTCAAAGACTTTCTTGGAATCTATAAATAGCTTTTCCTAGAAAGACCTCATAAATTTTTCTGTGCACAAAAAATACCCTCTACCCCCATGAAGCTACAGATCACAAAATAAGACTATTGAATTTCCTCTGCAACATACAAAAGTCTCTATGGGCTCTTATTGTGTATAAAACCTGCTCACGCTGTAGTTTAGACCTCTGTAAACATGCCCTGAAATGCATGGCAATTCAGGACTAAAGTGAGGCAGGAATCACAGCATTTCCTCTGATCCGTCCTGAAAAAAAACAAGCCCAGGCGCATGAGCAGACCGCAGCTCTACGTCACACTCACACCCCTCCCCCCAGCCCCTAAACCTGCCAATCACAGCCTAGTTGCTATGTATAGGAGGGGGCAGAAGACTACATTTTCTAGAAACTTCTTTTGTGCGACGAACATAAAGAAATGCGCAGGAAACAAGTGGGGTTGGGAGCCTGTGTTTTTTTCCACTGCATCTATATGAAATGTTTGTGGTTTAGATGTGGCCTTGTAAAAGTCACAATGTGCTCCCCACTGCCGGTTACAACCAAGGCTGTAACAGAGCATCCTTTCCTTAAGAAAAATGGCAATGGAAATCTCAACTAACTTATGATACAAGGTCAAAAGATAAAGCTTAGCGTTCCACATTGTTAATGGCTTTCGCAGTGCTAAGAATAAAACTTCCAGGCTTTTGTGTTTGAGGGCAAAAGGTTTTGTTGTCGAGTTGTGACTAAATGGGATGTAAAGAAGGTATGAGAAAAGTAATGCAAAACCAATATGAATTCAGTCTATTTAGAATTGTAATGATTGCAGCTTTTACAACAAAATAATCTCTATGCTGGCCTCCTAGGTTTATAGTTCATATTGAACATGGGGAGGTGAATATTGATGTGAAACCGATCGAAGAAATATAAGCCATGTTGTTATGTGAAACAAAACAAGAAACTTCTATTGTTCAAAGTGAAACCAAAGACGACAAGATTGAGATTCCCATTTCAGACCAGTCACACCTTCCATTTTCCACCTGAAACATGACAGATTATTGCAACACTACGCCACATGACACCTCCCGAGCTAACTCATAAGGCCCTATCCCTCAAATAGTCTCGGGATGTGCGCCCGGTCCAGCCTGGCGACTAGAGGAAGATGAAGTTTCTTTTGCAGAAACCCCCTAACATTCCTGAGCCCTTCACCTGCTCTGCTTCGTCAAACCCGCTCCCCCTTCCCTTTAGGTTCCCTATGTCAACATAAAGCAAGGTCCTGCCAGTGCAGCTTCCAGTGGCGCTTACTATGAACTCCGGTTTTTGCTCTGTAGTGACGCCGAGTAGGGGGTTAAACACTCATGACCTTGCAAACTTGTGGCCTCCAATATTTACTGCTGATAAGGGGAAAGCGGTGGATGCGAAAACATCAAGCCATAACCTTTCCTAGCACCATTCAATCAGGACGCAGATAACAGCAAACAGGAAACTACGTCTTAAAAGATCACAATGAACTTCCTTAACCTCCTCACACGACATGTTCCTTGTCCAATCGGTGCTCTCCTTTGCCGCTGACACCACTAATGATCGTCCAATGGGCATCCAGCCAGGTGGTTGATAACATTTTACAAGCCGCTGGGGTAAGCACCTTCATTATCCAAGCCGCTGTGATTAACCCACAGCTGATTAACTATCTTCAGGCGCTATCAGCAGCTAGTTTCCTTACTGCACTTTTAATAAAAACTAATAAAACTGCTGAACTTACCGGAGTGAGGAGCTCAGGGGTGGAGATCGGGGAACTGTCGCTATTCAACTTGATCCCGCTTCCCAGGTCAAAGTCACAGATTTTGACTGGAGAAATCTAAAACCAAAAGCACAGAACGGTGTTTAGATATGGGGCCAGGCATCAGTGCGTGGCTTATGTGTCGAAACGCTGAGAACTCACCTTGTCCGCACTCTCACAGAGAATATTTTCAGGCTTCAGATCCCTATGCGCCATTCCTGTTGGCGACAAGACAATTATAAATAAAACAGTCATGTCCTCTTTACGACCAGACAACAGGGCTATAAAAGGTTACTCCAGTTCACATAAAGCAGTAATCTTCACTGCCGTTTTTGTAGCTCAGTCGGGATAATAAGTTGTTAAGTAAAGTTGTGCCCCAAGGCCTCACTAACCCTTGTTGTGTAGGAAATCCAAAGCGCTTGCGATGTTCTGCACAACAAGGCAGGCTTCCTGTTCGCTGAAGTGCTGCCTCTTGTGAATGTGTGCCAAGATGGACCCTGGAATGAGAAAAAGGACCACACAGCTGTTGAGTACAGACATCCTAGTAAGTGTTAAGTAGTGGTTACGGTTAAGAGTTCAGCATAAACAACAGATTTGAGACAAGCCCTACTTCACATACCTCCTCTAAGCTTCTCAAACACAAGGTAGAATTTATCTTCCTCTTCGAAAAACTCCACCAGCTCAAGGATGTTGCTGTAAAAACACATAGCAAACCAATGGTTAACATGCAAAAGTGAAAATGGTGCTTTTTTAAATTGATTTATTACTTAATATGCTTATTACCTGTGTCCTTGGCACTGGTACAGCATTTCCACCTCCCGGAAGACACGGCTGCGGCTATGGCCAGGTCTTTTCTCGATAATCTGCAATAAAACCGTGACAGTTTATAGTTAAATCCCCAAAAAGTCCACTCCTACAGTAAAAGCCTGAACCTACGTGTGAGAGTTCATATTTAGGTGCAGACCGCCTCTCTGGCTGCGCCTCATTTCCTACAGTCTATAAAAGCTTATAGCTGATTATACATTGCCAACGCAGTGCCCCCACTGGCTTTGGTCTCCTTCCAGACGGGATGCATTTTCCTGCCTACCCCGTGACATAAATGCAAATATAGTATATAACCCACATTTGACGGTCTGTGCCAGCGAAATCCAGCGGCAGAACGTGCTCAAACAACCCATCACTAAACATAGCCTCCAAGACGTCTGACCTATTTTCTCTCAAGAGCTCTTGTGCTCTGTAAGCGATCCTAAATTGTGTTCGATAATGACAGAAAAATGGTGGGGTGTATAACTGCGCTCGCTCCCTGGAACCAACCACAAAGGGGGCCCCACCAGTACCCTGCCACAGACTGCTGACAGCAACGGATAAAAAAAAAAAAAAAGGGCTTGAAATTTCCAGCCCGGGTTAGTCATTGTCCACACAGGAGGCCGGACATGTTTCTCTTCCTGGTAGCGAGATTACAGCTGCTATTGAAGCGCAGAGGGGCCAGGGCTGGCTGTGTGGGTCTAGGATTAATGCACGGACAAGAGCAGTGTGGGCAGGCCAAAGCCGATGTGTGCTGGTTTGGTCTGAGTCAGCAGCACAAATGGGCCAACTTTCTCTAGCGCCAATCTTTCAACCACCTCCACACTGGGGATACTGGCCAAGTTATGATCTTTGATTATGATTTAGCAACATCAGATAAAGACTTGTTTATCTTGCACAGAGGAATGGCATGTCACCAGTCATTGCGACATACATTGTGGTTGAATGTTTCCAATACAGTTGAGCCGTAGCCCAAGCCTTATTGCCCAATCGCTTTCAAAACATGGTCCAAATGGTGGCAGTTAAAGCGTAAACCATGTTTTGGGTTTCAAAGTCCGGCAGAGGCATGCATCGCCCCCCACACCTCATGCCACTGGGGCTTTTGTTCCAATAGTAACACATGAGACTTCACAGCACTTGGGCCTGTCTGGGAGGGGAGGGCAGGGGGGAGGGGAGCACCGGGACATCTGGAGTCTGAGCACCCCTCGACCTCCCGTAACTGCCTACTGTGTGAGACTCCTCCCCCCAAACTCCATCTCTGGGGATTTAACAATTCATCCAGGGGTAAACAATACTGACCCAACACAAAACACCACGATCCATGCGTGCAGCCTTGTGAAATATTTATTATTGTGATATGCATACCCACTCCCAGTGGAGCCAGGCCTTAAATGCTACATTTTAGGGCTTAACAGAGCCTGCACAGGCAGACGGCCTGATGCACAGAGGCCACAGGGATTTAGTTTCAAAACAAACACCAGTTGGACCTAATCAGCAAAACTGCATTTCACAATATTTTGTTCTCGAAATAAAATGGCAAAGGGGGAAGTTGCTTGCAGCCAAGGACATGTCCTCACTAGTCCACGCCCCAGATAGAAAAAGTTAACCGAGCTAGAACAAAGCAGTGTAAACAGCCTGGGTCACAACCCGTACCCCTCCTTCCTCTGTGTGGGTTTTGTTTTGGCACAGTAACCAGTACATTATGTTCTCAGCGAGAGCGTCCTCTGTAGGCAGCCCGAGTAATAGAGAAAGGGGTGGATAGAGTCCTCACTGCGCTCTGATTGGCTGCGGCTACACAAACACAGGGGAAGTGTCTGTGCAGCAGCTAGTGTTGCATGCTTCACTGAAAAGTAGAGCAGCAGCAACAATAACAAGGCTTTGGATACACACTGTATCAGACACTTGCCACAGCTTCATTTAGCATAAACCAGAAGCCAATTCTTCACTTGTATAGAACTCAGCAGTTCCTTTGTGCAATATATTTTGTATCAAATTCCATCTGAGAACTAATGATGAAATTACACGTGAACCCTTAAGTCTTTAGATTGTGAATAGAGCTAAGCAGTCTAATAACAGGTAACACCCCCGAGTCAGGGAGGCATTCAGTCTACATGAAACCATAAACCATGCAGTAGATTTCTAAAGAAGCAACTTGCATCCTGGCTTACCTTGACCGCATACTCCTTGTTGGTGATGAGGTTGATGCAGGTTTGAACCCTGGCATAAGCGCCTTCTCCTAAAACTTCTGCCTGTAGTCTGTACACGTCTGCAACAGAAAAGTCAATATAAATACTACATCTCCAAAGAAAGAAAGATTACTGCAATCCTACAAGATTTTTTTTTTTTTTTTACCTTCGAATCGTCCAGAGAAACTATCTGTTGCCCGGCAACGCTTCTTCTTCTTGTTTCTCTTCTTGGAATCAGGGATGTCAATGGGCTGGCTAGAAGGGAGGTCTATAACAAAAAAGGTTCATATCACAAACTTTTAGGGATGTGGCTTACTTGTAGTTTGGCAAAATAAATGACCACAGCCTAAGAAATTAACTTACCATGTCTTGGGGAGGGGTCAAAATTAAATGATGAATCAAGAAGGTGGGATCCGTTTTTAGTAAAGTCATCTGACTCAAAGGGATTTTGGCCCTGGAAGAAAAAAGTTGTTTTCAATGCCATCATATCAATGAGGTCTTCAGAGGTTAATGGTTAGCTTTAGGTGATAAGTTTATCTGTATCATACAACTATAAAACGTTTAATACACGTGAAACTGCTGTGATTTAGAGCAGGATCAACCTGTATCAATCCAAGACACTGATAATGAGTAATGACAATAAAACCTGTGGATTATGGTAGTCTTTACAAAGTCTAGTCATGATTTTAATTCAGTGTGCTGGACTTAACACGTGCAACAGGGTCACACTTTGTGTGTCAGCAGAAGATGTGGGAACGCAACAGATGTGTTTATAAATAGCAAGGCCAAGTCCTCTGTGAGCTACTCAGCCAAGTATGATCGTCTGGAGACACATCTTCAGAATTACATGAAAAGTCTCTGTAGTCTCACCTTGAAAGAGCGGTGGAAGCCAGTGACTTCGGTCATCTTGTTTTGAACCATTTTCTTCAATTTTGGGGCGATTTAGGATGTGCGGCGGCAGTGGTCAGAGGATATCTACTGCAATTCTCTAAAACAAGTGAATGTTTCAGAGGGACTTGCAAGTGATGACACTGCGCTGGTTGGTCAGCTGCTGCGGCGCTTTAAACGGGAGCCCTGAGAACAAAAACACTGCAGTGTTAGAAGACGTGCCCAAACTGCCATTTTCCAAACAGCATGACACAAATCACTAATGTATGCACTACAAGATTAAGCCAAGGGAACAACTATAAAAAGATAGACTAATCTCTGTCACATGGCCGTGCAGCCATAAACAATCAGAGCCTGGTGCACACTCACTAGAACCTCGCCCAACAACAGTTAAGATTAGTTAGCAGTAGCACTAACTAGCACATGCACACACGGGTCTCTCTGGACTGCATTTAGGTCACCACAAACTTCAAACTCTGCCATTTTAAGTCCTAAAACATATTGCAACATTCAGGAAATGTTTTAACATCGGAAAACAGATGACTGAAATAGCCCGTAAGATCTGTATGATAACAAACCAGAGTAAAATGTTCCAAATGACGCTCAACATAAAACATCATGTAGGCTAGTTATTAATATTAATATCTTGGTTATTGTGCTAAGCTATTTTTTCATGCTAAGCTAAATGACCAAAGCAAAATTACCCTTTACAACGCAAAGATCGTGAATGTTCTATCCAACATGGCCTCTCAGATGCAATAGAATTCAATGCAATATGATAAAATAGCCGAATCAAAATAGTAAACCAAACACGATGAGCTCAGAAACTGCATTCATCGACACGCTGTCAACAACCTCCCGCACAATAGCAACAAGCATGATGTAAAGCATGGAGCCAGCTCTTTTCAAATCGAATGCGCTGGACGTTTAGGCAGATGTCGGGAACCCCGCAGGCAAAAGCAGAATTTTCCCACCAAATCTACGGTAAAGTGCAATGCCAGAGTAAAGTTCTCCGATCACTCACCCCGTTGGTAATGTTAGAACTCCAGTGTTAGCGTCGGTGTCTGACCCACAGCTCGACAGCCGCAGAGGACGGTCAATGGGGGAACAACAGATAAGTGCTTGGAAGGTGGCGAGCAGCGAACGTGTGGGAGCTTTTATAACCTCCTGACTGGCCCCGCCTCTTTTTGTGCGTCAACGGCCGAGACGTGTCACGAGGTTTCTGGAAAAAAACAAAAAACACTGGGCTGCGTCTCTCTCATGCAACAACGTGGTTTCAGACATGTAATACGCAGAGTTTAGTCGTGTTTAAAGCAATAACTAGGTTCATAATAAAACTCGTAATGCATAAAGGTAACTATAAACAAGGCATGTATGCGTTTATAGTATTAACCTAGTATGTGTAAGGCAAAGCAAGAAGAGAAATGTGATCCACCCAGTATGTGCTCTGTTTTGTTTCAGCCCCCCGCGTGTAGTACGTGCACATATGTGGACTGTTTTCACGGTCTATGATGCTGTGGACACAGTTAGAACAGAACCCAGGGCTGTTTTTGATGAAAGTGTTGAGAGAAGCTGAATGGAGGCGATGCATGATGCGCCCGCGGTGCACGTAAACTAACCAGACCAGCCTCGTTGTAAACACTTGGCTTGGCTGCAATGTGTTTCCTTGAATGTTCATAGAGAAAATGTTTTAACCATTTAAAGGCACTATACCTGATTTTTTGCTAGTAGTAGAATGAATTTTGTTTTGATCCCTCCTCTAGTACATTCTAAACATTCAGACATGTTGCTGTGCATGTAAATGACATTTTTTTTTATCAATTCCATGAGTTTACATTCTACTTTTCTTGCATTTCTGAAACAGTGGCCCTATAAAGTGACCCTGCAAATTGTGAAAAGTGCTCATGAAATCTTATCCATGAAGAAATTGGATTTTAGAAATGTGCTAGGAAAGTTAGGAATGTGTCTGGACCATCACTATCAATGGCCAATTTCTGAAATAGCTTGGTTGCTATGGTTTCCAAGTGCATTTTCCAGTCGGAAGAAGGATGGTGGGACAAATTTCTGCTGAAGCTGCTTGGTTTTACATTAAAGTCTGCTAATAATGTAAATGGTCCCAAAAACTAAACGCAAACTTCGTGGAGATCGAGCTTTCTCTGTGGCTGGCCCACGGCTGTGGAACCAGCTGCCAATAGAGATTAGACAGGCCCAGTCTTTACCTGTTTTTAAATCCTTACTAAAAACGCACTTCTTTTGCCTCATGTTCTTGTTGAAGTTGTTTTACTGTATATTTACATGTGTGTACAGCACTTTGGCCAACTGTACAGTTTTTAAAATGCTTTATAAATAAAGTTGGTATGGTATGGTATGGTAGAAACAGGAAAGCAATATACCTCACAAAAACTTACCTCGCCATCAAAGCTCTAATGTGAGCTCAGATTTTGTGCAATATATTCCTTTTCTTTGCTGCCGTTCACATTATTAGCAGCACTTTAATGCAAAACCAAGCAGCTTTAGCAGAAATTTGTCCCACTGTCCTTCTTCCAACTGAACAATGCACTTGGAAACCATGGCAACCAAGCTATTTCAGAAATTGGCCATTTAATTTACATGCTCCCTCTTTCATTATTTGTAATGAAAAAAATCAGGTATAGTGCCTTTAAATACGTTTCCTATTTGCTATTCCATGAAGCCTATTGCCTACTTTCAACATTGAGTCTGAAACGGGTCTGGAAAATTATTAAAATGTGTCAATTTGAAGGAAGATTGTGCACCTGCGTTGACAGAAACCCTTTATAATTAGGGTGACCAGATTTTCCAACTCAACAACTGGGACACAATTCGGGAATACGTTGCATGTGAGGCTGAATGTTAAAATTTATTTTTAATAGCTTTCTTGACCTTCACATGGCCAGAGACATTGATTATCGAGCAAAGTGTGTTGCTTTGGGCAAAAACTGGGACTCCCGGGACAGGGGTTGTGTAAAACTGGGACAAATCAATGGTTTTGGATAAATTCACAGGGACGTGGGACAGAGGGATCAAAAATAGGACTCTCCCGGGTAAACTATTTATAATGCGTGACTTCAACATTCAAAATGTAAATTAAGGCTAGTCATGCTTTGATGAGACCTATTTGAAGCAGATTCTTTCACTTGCCAAACCTAAATGGCTGTGTGTAACAATCCCACTTGTTACCTCTGTGTCCTACAGAAATGGATCCATATTTAACTCCAATTCCCTGAGCCTTGTTCTTCTCACACCTGGTGATAAATGGATTTGACTGGCCAGATGGATGTTCAAAAGGAGCCCCCTGTCTGAGTCACTGTGGCCCAAGAGACAGAGAAAGGTAATGACTAAACTACAGCTGCTGGGGGGTTTCTGTGGCTATCCAATCTCACTGACTGGCATATACAATTACTATAACCAAAAGCATCTCATTCACCTATTTGCGGATCTGGCACTGGATGTTGCCATATTTAACGTGCAGCAGTTGCTGATACTTGCATCAGCCGTGACTGGACTCAGTGCATCCCCCACTTGGTCAAGCATATGGCTGCAGTGTCCCAACACATAGCTCACCATTTGTGCTGTATAGACAACAAATCCCGGCACGTTTTCGGGCTGTAACGACAAGGCTATTTAGACAGAGGTGAAGAAACGGTCTCACTGCTGCGATAATGAAAGAAATCCAGGAACTACAATGATGTTGAAGGGAGATTTCTTATAACGCAACGGCTAATTGTGAGATGCCAAAGTTATACTGTCACGTACTTGACAAGCCTTCCTCTGAGCGCAGATTAAAAGCACGGTATGTTAGCAGAGGTATGTCAGATGATTATCGGAGGGTGTAATGACTTAATATTACATCATGTGCATTTTAACAACGGTGTAAACACAAGCACATGGGATGATACTTGCTTTTTTCTATTCAAATTCCCTTTTTATGAGTATGACTGAGGGCAGAAGACTGAAAACAAATCATAAATCAAGTGTGAACAAGTTGGGTGATAAAACTGCTGTGGTTTGCAAAGCCTGTTGGAAGTTGCCCATTTTTAAATATTACCTTATACTAAAGGTGCCCACAAGGGACCAGGGAAACTAGGTAGAAAGTTAACTATGTTTTAGTGAAAATATTGTTTATAAAGTTTATCAAAAATGTATATTTAAAGAGTGACACTTCTATGTATTGCTGTGATCACAAAGACAAGACAAGGTTTTGGTAAAACCCAATTTACATTCAAAGTTATTCATTTAAGAGCAAGAAGGGTGTGTTAAAGTACATAATTACACTTACCAGAAAGCAAATAAAGTCAGTAAATATATAACTATTATAAAGTAAAAGCAAAAGCAAAGAATGCAGATCAAATACTTTCATTTGTCAAAGTAACTGCTCGATAGAACCGTTTCAGCCTGGATTTAAACCCTGTCAGATTGAGGCCTGTCTCACATCTTCAGGACGACTGTTCCAGGTTCTAGCTGTATAAACTGAAGTGGAGCCTCGTGGTGTTTAGTTTCATTTCCATTGCAAGTAAAGAAAAAAGTGACTTTAAGACTGAACCATCGTCTTTACCATTATCATCACCACTTACTGTAAGAAAGCACACATTGACACAGTTAGAACACATGTCTGCTTACAGGAAAGCCAAACATGACCCGTGTCTGTAAATGTTGATTTGTTTGTGTAGCTCCTTTGGTCAACAGTTGGTCCATTTGTGAAAGTTTACCCTGAATGGCGACAGAAATGACAAAAAAAAAAAGAAATGGGAACTAGTGATTTTACAGCTTTTTGTTTGAGAGATGAAATCCTAGACAGTAATAATTTGCCTCCCATAATAAAGTCGACATGTTGCAACAGAACTAATCTTTTGCAATACCTGTTAGGGAAGTCTAGTTGTTCAGCCATTCATACCTCAGCCTGTTTTGTTTGTTACTTTTCTCCCTTCAGGGAATTTTAGCACGTGTTGCTTTGCACGTTGCATGTTTTAGTAATATTAAAAAAAAACAAAGGAATCCATGAAGACGTAGAATACTTAAACTGCATATAAATGTTCACCAAAACATAGTAAACACTGATATGTTTAAGTTTTGACATATTATCAATTTTTATTTTAATGCAAAGCTGTTAAAAAGTACTTCCACAGGCATTATCTCGTCACATATGATTTAGTAAGAATGAGACATTAAGTTGTAAATGCAATAACACCTTGGTTCTTTTTTACATTTCACGTGATTATTGGTCTGCGTGGGATACACACAGTTGTGCTCAAAAGTTTACATCCCCTGGCAGAATGTTATGCATTTCATAGAATATGAATGATAACACAAAAACCTTTATTTCACTCGTGGTTAGTGGTTGTGTGAAGCCATTTATTGTCAAAAAACCTGTTTGTTTACACTTTTCAACTAGAAATTAGCTAAATGTCCCTGATCAAAAGTTTACATATTGTGCAACAAAAATCAATTATTGTCAGAGAGTCCTGTATTTCAGCTGAAGTGAGTTCTTCTTTGCTCCTGAACACTTTTCATGGCAGTTGTTGAAGGTCATGTAAACGTTAGATCAGGGACATTTGAGTAGTTTCTGTTTCATTACAATTTCAAAAGAGTAAACTCAGTTCTTTGGTAATAAATGGCTTCACACAACCACTAACCATAAGTGTTGGTCGCTATGGTAACTTTGAAAATGCTGATTTCTAGTCTTAGTTTCTTGCTAATTTCTCTGTAATTCCTGGGCCACTTGAAACAAAAACTCAAAGTTCAATTAATATTATTTTCTCAAAAAGGTGTCCAAAAGTGGAAACATTATACAAAAACGTGATGTTGGCCAGTAGAAAGGACTTTCAGCCATAAGAATAATATGACAGGTTTGTGAATCCAATCACTATAAAATAATGTTCAGGGAAAACATTTGTCAATTTTCTTTTTGGAAATTTCTTGCACAACTTCTCTCCCATAGTGTTGTATCGGCACCTGCTCCAACTGAAATAGACTTCTATAACGTGAACACAACCTATTGAAGGTCGCTGGTTCGAGGCCAGTCTGAGCCTGATTTTGTCATTGCGTGTTTATCCAGCAAACGTCCACCAAATAACTCAAATTTCTCATGTTATCTCGACCAAAAGGAATTTCTGACGTCACTACATTGATTTGAAGTCACATCATCGGCCAATTGCCAGTTTCTGAATTGGTTTCCATGTGCATTGTGCAGTTTCAAACCAGGAAGGTAGGACATACAGTATACAGCACCAAAACTGACCTCACCATCAAAGCTATAAAGTGAGGTAAGTTGTTGTACCCATGGCATCCAAGTTAATTCAACAAGTGCACGTGTCAACCAACGTGTTTTCATGCCCCTATTGTTTGCAAACATATTCCTCGCCGTCATCCACCGCCGCACCAACCCCAGCAGCCTCGTATTTTAAGCGCCGAGCAGCTCATAAACCCATGTTAGGTTTGTTTTGTGGACTTAACTCGTCTTGTGATCGCACACCGCCTCTCCTTTCTCCGCCTGTCCCCTAAATTTCACCAGTAGCACACATTACGCAAGACTCAAACCCAAGAATCACATGGTGCCGCTGGTATAGAAGCAAAACAAGCTCTCACTTAGTCGCTGAGAGGTGGGGCCTCGAGTCACTACAGGTCAAAAGTTACCAGGATGGGCTGGTAAATAAGATGGTGTGTCTATGCCCCTCTTTGCAGGACACTCTCTGGGGTAGGGAGGGGGGTGAGCATCAGACTGAGGTTATTCCAGGTTGTAATGTGATCCAACAGGGGGACGTGTGACTTTGTTGTTTGCGTAAGACTATACTGTACGGTCAGTGACAAAGAAGAACAGCGAAATTGGCAAATGTTCAAAAATCGCGATGACATCAGCGCGCGGAGGCTCGTCTGTCTGCGCACGTCAAGCAGAAATCAGAGTATGATCGCTATTGTGCTTTTGCAGCATCTGTTATGTCATGATGTGACTTAGGATCGAAGGTAAGACGCAGCAGGTGACTGTAGGGAGAAAAATAAGACAATGTTATGTAAGTTTTCCATCATTTTATGTTTTCATCTAAAAAATAAGGCATTTTATGTGGAAAATTTGCTTACACTGTATATTCAGCAACAAAATCTAAATAACGAATAGAGCCAGGTTTAAATGTATAGGTTTATTTTGTTGATATATTAGTTGCAAAGATTTGTTCAGAGAGGATATGTTTAGGTTCGTTTTAGGGCTGCAAGATTAATCAACATCGCAATTTTAAATACTGCAATTCCCTAACCCCAAAGGCTGAGGGTTTTTTCTGCCTGGCATCTCCAGCATTTCATGAAGCTGAAATATAATAAATTAGTACTACTGCAATGTATAAAAGCAGTATATTTTGCTAACAATACTAGGGCTGTGACAATAAACAATAATATTGGTAACTGTGATGAAAAGAAGACACGATTAGTTGATTGCAGCATTTTTATTTCATAATTTGCATCATTTCCATATCATCCCATGCTTAGACAATACTGAATTGCATAAAAAAACATATTAAAATCATGAATAAATAATAAATAAATCGAATCGCTATCACAATTTCTGTCCAAAAAAATCTCAATTAAGTTTTTTGTCAAAATCGTGCAGCCCTAGTTTGTATAGTTTTTCAATAACCTAGTCATTAGTTTATTGGCTCCCTGTCGCTTTCAGAGTCAATTTTAAAATCCTGGTCCAGACTTTCAGAGCCCTTCATGGACAGGCTCCAGAATACATCTCTGGCCTGGTCCATCCCAAAGCTCAGCCCGTAGTCTGAGGTCTTCAGGTCAGAACCTGCTGATGGTTCCTCAGACTACGTAACTTGAAATCACCTCCAGGTTACCCCCCAGTAATCTGAAAGCCATTTCAAAGTAATGTGGATAGGAGGTAGTTTGAAAACACCGGGGAGATAGATCCTTTAAAGCGGTGGCGCCCCGTCTCTGGAATGATCTTCCTCCGTCCTTGCGTTCCCTGGATTCTGTACAGACTTTTAAAAAGCAATTCAAGGCTTTTCAGAGCCAATCGTCTGTCTCTATGTCATTTTTATGTATTTTACTTTTGTGGTTTTTTGTGTGAAGCACTTTGTGACCCCTGTCTGTGAAAGGTGCTATACAAATAAAGTTTACTTACTTACTATTAGTGAATAAATCTGTAGAAAATCAAATTGCCTTATTTTGTGGGATTCAGAACTCAATAAATCAGGCTAGGAATTAAATATTGAGAAATCCCTCTAAACAAACCTTGTATACGTACCAGACTGAACAGTTTAGAGTCTGTAGGTGCTCCTAAAGCGGAAATGATCGCCACAATGTGAGAAAATGGTCATTAAAGGTACATTTCCCATACAGTGCTATGGAGAAGTGCAATGATTACACTCCTTACATGTATTCATCTTTAGTTTTGCCTGCAGTGTCTCCCCTTAAGTTTTCAAATACGACAATCCTTTACAGGCAGTAATACGGGCCTGCTGCGTTATTGTTTTTGAAGGGACAGTATGATGTGAGTCAGATTGACCTAGTTTGAATACACAAACAAGCAAACAAGATATGCAGCAATTAAACTATTTTATTATCCCTTGCTCAAGATTTGATGATACTATTGATTGTGCACTGTTATAAACTTTTTCTTTTTTAACCAGGAACTGTGGATGACTAAATTGCAAAAGGAGACATTTGTGAAAAGACACTCAAGAAATACTGTAGCTGATAATTTGCTGCTAGCAGTGACCCTGAATAGTGACCATGAATGTTGTGGAATGTGTCTCTGTAAAGAACTGTGATTTTTGGAAAGTTATATGAGTTTGGACACAACTAACAGTATAAACCTTACCAGATAAGATAAGATAATAATTTACCAGCTCTGGAGAACATACAGGGGGGTGCAGAGAGTTAGGAAATGTTCAAACAGGTAATCATAGTAATAATAATGGAATAAAGGTATCTTATGTACAGTGGGTAAACAATATAAATCTAGTGAGACAAATACAACAAATTATATCAATATAACAAAGAACAAAATATGAAAACTAAACTGTAATGAAAGCAAACAAAGTGAACAAAAAACAGTCTCTGTATATTGTCCTTTATATAAAGATGAACGTAAAGTAGGTACTTTTTATTTTCAAAGAGACTTCTCTACAATGAACTGGTTTAATCTCGGTTTAGACCTAGTTTAGTCCTGGTATATATCTGGTTTAGTCCTGGTTTAGTCCTGGTTTAGTCCTGTTTAAGATCTGGTTTAGTCCTGGTTTAGACCTGGTTGAATCATGGTTTAGATCTGGTTTAGACCAAGTTTAGTCCTGGTTTAGATCTGGTTTAGTCCTAGTTTAGTCCTGGTTTAGTCCTCTTTCAGACCTGGTTTAGTCCTGGTTTAGACTGATTAAGTCCTGGTTTAGATATTGTTTAGTCCTGGTTTAGACCTGGTTTAGAACTGGTTTCATCTCGGTTTAGACCTAGTTTAGTCCTGGTATATATCTGGTTTAGTCCTGGTTTAGTCCTGGTTTAGAACTGGTTTAGTCCTGGTTTAGACCTAGTTTAGTCATGGTTTAGATCTGATTTAGTCCTGGTTTAGACCTGGTTTAGTCCTGTTTTAGATCTGGTTTAGTCCTGGTTTAGATCTGGTTTAGTCCTGGTTTAGACCTGGTTTAGTCCTGTTTTAGATCTGGTTTAGTCCTGGTTTAGACCTGGTTGAATCGTGGTTTAGATCTGGTTTAGACCTGGTTTAGTCCTGGTTGAGACCTGATTGAATCCTGGTTTAGATCTGGTTTAGACCTGGTTATGCCCTGGTTGAATCCTAGTTTAGTCCTGGTGGTTTATACCTAGTTTAGTCCTGGTTTAGATC
>OMNZ01074899.1:0-10264 GCA_900303255.1 Lesueurigobius sanzi
GGCGGGGAGGGGGGGGGGGGGGGGGGGGGGGGGGGGGGGGGGGGGGTCTCCGGCTCTACTGTCTGTAAGTGGTAAATGATTGCCGGTGTAACTCATTGGCGGATATAAGGGCTTTTTTTTAAGCTTTATCTCTCTCCACCATCTCTCTCTCTCTCTCTCTCGCTCTGTCTCTCCAGTCTAGCCCTCCTGCCTCTCGTCGCATATCCAGAGAGTTAATTAAAAGCAGCCAACATGAAATAAATCTAAATCGGAGGAGAAATGAAACATACAGGAACAAATTGAATCCCCACGTCAAGGGGTTTGGGGCTAAGGCAGAGCAAGGAGGGGAGGGGAGGGGAGGGAGCGGAGAGGTGGGAGGGGCGGGACAGTGGTAGTAGTGAAAAATGAATATGCAGCGTGAGAGAGGTGTGAAATGTGGAAAAGCAGCGCTGGGAGACGGCGGAGAGTGGGAGGAGTCAACATGGGCAGGTGGGACCACACGTAAAATCATAGAAGCGATCTCGGATATTTGCACATTACCACAAATGCGCATATTTTGGATTTCAGGAGTTCTTTTGTGTTATTTAAACCGGATTCTCTCCACAATTTAAATATTGAAATACAGTTTGCAGAATGTTTCTCTTCTTCAATGTTCCTCTTCGTCTCAATATGTTGTATTAGCTGTCATGTCAAACAAAGCTTAAAACCAGACCATCCGGTTTTCTCAAACGTGATGCCTTTGTAAAGAATAGGAAAAGCGTGTAGGATGGCTGGCCAGGCTAGTACTACAGTACTACAGTACAAGTAGCATGATTATATTGTATGCACGTGCCAAACAGGCAATCAATCAATTTTAGGTGTTTAAATGGTACCTTCTGCATCTGACTCACAGTATATGTATTTCTTTATTTAATTATTCAAGGATCTCCATTAGTCTTTACCAAAGTGGAGACTATTCTTTCTGCGGTCCATTTTCAATAAAAGTATTACAATTTGTACTTATACAGAACATAAGACAGTAGGTTTACGTACATGGTAAAACACAGGTTAAACCCACGTAGATGCTCAGGTCCACCGAGAACACATTATATATAGTATGTTCCTTTACAGAATAACACTCTATATAACAATCTGATAATATTACTAGCGAGGCTGTCTTTGACCTTCACAGCAGAATCTGGAGGCAGATCTGCTGCTTTAAAAGGCTATTACTGTGACTAATGGTACAGTATGCTGACCATAATATAATGATAGCAAAAATTACAGCAAATACAATAGGTAGCTCTTATGATTTGATTTTCAAGCATCTTCATGTCTTGGTCGTTGTTTGCAATAACCAAATTATATAAAAAAATATATAAAAAAATAAAGAACAATGACAACAAACCTCCACCAATACATATATAGTGCTCAGACATGAATTTACAGGGGTAAAATGTGCAACAGCTGAGACAGTTATAATGGTGAGATGGTGAGGTATCGTGTCAATCAAAGTAGAGGCCTCCCGTGTCCCACTAGACGACAGACAAACACTGGCTGGGAACATCTAATTCTTTTTGGCGTTAAGGCATTATTTGAGGAAAAGTTGGAGGAGAAATCGCTGGGGAAGATGACATAACCCGACTTTGGATAACATCGCATCAAGACACTCGGCAAGTTTTGCAGTGGAAGTGGGTAAACAAAGATGCAATTTGTTGAAGAATAACTCCCACTAACAAATGCAGAGTGAGCCAACAAACCTGGATCCTCGCTCATGAGCAACTACTGTTTATTAAGTGCTATATTTTCTATTTTCCTGGCAATTCAGCATTTGCAAGTACATCTCCAGCGAGCTAATGCAACCACTGGCTTGCGTTTGTCTCCATTTGGCAGATCATCTGGTTCTTGGCTCCCAGCGCTGCAGTCAGTCAATGGTGTACAGAAATCAAACCAGCCTCTTAGGTATTACAGTTGCACCGCTGGATACAGGCCCACAGCCACTTAATGGGATTATGCCATTTTGCTTATTTGATATGGAGAGAGGAGAACATAACAGACAATTTGTTTCAATGCACAGTGAAACGTTTAAAAAGCTCATTATGTTATGCAAAAATATAAGTTTAAGTGCAGAGATTGTCACCAGCCTCTTTCTCATGTTGTCCACGGTCAAACCCTCTGTGCAATATCAACAAGTATGCAAGCAGCTATCACTGTTCGAAATGCTATTTTGAACAGTTCAAACTGGCAGCAGAGTTAAAGGAGCATTATTATGCAAAATCGACTTTTGTGAGCTTTTATGCAGGTCAAGGTGGTTTTCCTGTGTGTTTTCCTTCATGCCATCAGAGCAGTGGAAATTTCCGTTTGCACCTATGTAATATCCCCGCCCCGAGCTCCTCCTACCCAGCTCAGGCCTGGGCTCATACTTCTCACTACAAGGAAAACAATCACGGACTACACACGCTAGCTTTTGTCCACAGCTGTGCAGTCGTTTACCTGCTGATTTAAATTTGATTAAGTATTAAGTATTAAAATGTCAAGGAGATGCCACAATTTGAAGTTTCCACACTCACAAACTCACTCTCATTCATCTGATCTATTGCACACGTTTTTAGTGGTAGGGAAACCGGAGCACACAGAGGAATCCTACGCAGACACGGGGAGAACATGGAAACTCCACACAGAAAGGCCCCGTCCTGGCCCAGGGTCGAACCCGGGATCTTCTAGCTGTGAAGCACGAGCGCTAAGCACTGTGCTACCGTTCCGCCCAAAGAATTGTTTTGTGTAAAAATTGTATATTTGGAGTTTGGCTCTGACACTCTTAGATAACATGATAACTTTCTTGACTGACCCCATGTGGTCAGAGTTAGTACCTAGTACTTTTGGCCATATGCAATATTTTTATCTGCTATCAAACCATGCCAAGAGCGGCACTTATTTTAGTAGCAAAGAATACTATTATATGAATGAATATGCAGTCTCAACATATTTAACACTGCAATAGAAAAAATGCAGGTTCTGATTAGGTCTCAGCTTTATTTAAAGGCTAATTAGAATATCCTTTTAAATGTCTTATTCTCTAATATGATATAGCTTCCAGTTCATAGATAAGTAAATTACATAAAGTAATGAACACAGTGACCCAGCTATAGAAAGAGTCTTTTAGTTGTGTCTGTTATTGTTTGTTCCGGGAAAGCATTTTGCAGCACTTGAGAGACATACTGGACCAAACGAGCCTCTCTGCAGCCCGCTCTTTGTAGATAGCACACAGCACATTGGCCTGAAATGATGTGCACCCCAGACTGCGGATTGTCCATCTGGCAGCAGGTAGTGCCCGTCTATCCACTGGGATCGCCGCATCTCACCACTGTCTCTCCAATTAAAAGTTACACATCCAAGTCCGAGGCAGCCAGACTTCCAGATGGCGGGAATGATACGGCCCAGTATTGTCAGCAGTGAGGGGAAGCGGTATACCTGCAAGTCTATTTTTCCAAAAGTGCAGAGCAGTTGGACAGAAGAAGGACGTCCTGGGAATTGAGTGGAGCTTTAGTGTCTAGTGCTTAGTGAAATCCCTGAACTCCCTTCTGCACTTGAAGACACAGCAGTTGAGGCAGAGCCAGTGAAGAAAGAAGTTAAAGCAGCACTAAGTAACTCGCGCTTGGCACTCCCCCTGCAGGTCCCTTTGAGAATAGCACTGTCGTAAACACCCGCCATACTCCCCATATCCCCCATCGCTCAAAGCTACGAGTGGAGAAAATAGAATTAGGTGTGAATAAGCATAGTCTGCATGTTCCTGTTTGATGACACACACACAGCATTACTCATGGATTGTAAATAGACTGAAATGACGTTGTTTTGATATTGAAGCTGAAGTTAGCCATAGCCTGATAACCTTTGGTCCTTAAGTTACGACAGTCGCCAAATTTATGCAAATTACAAAACCATCTAACAGTGAGTAAAGATATGGTTGAAGCATTTATAATAATACTGGTGTGTCTAGAACCAATAGCATGCTAACATCATCTGCTAGCATGATGGCTACTATTGTTGATGAATTAGCAGAGCCGATGATCATTGAAAAGTCATAATACAACTGTGACACTATAGTTATTTTCACACACCCGAGAGCGGCGCTTTAAGGTCTGTGTGAATCCAGCCGTACCACTTTAGACCGGTCTAAAGAGCCGCACTCAAACAGGTGGTCTCGGAGCGGTCTCAGCACCACTATCTCTGACTCAGGTGTGAAGGTGGTCGACTTCGGGCTGACCTACTTTCAGTTTCATTCTGCTTTTTGAGTGAAGAAAGGGCTAGGACTTCTAGCATGTAATATTCTACATGCTACCTAACCTGCGCTGCAAACAAACGCTTGGAACATGCGTCTGACGAGACAAAATTGGATCAACTTTATCAAGATCTCTCTCTGCCCCTCTCCATCTCAGCGCAGTAAAGCCTTTTTTAAGGCTATTCCTTTCACACAGCACATTTCTCCTCTGTCAGAGGCACTAGTCTCAGAGAGAATTGACCCCCACGTAACATCAGAGCGTGCGTGTCATCGTATTGATAGGGCAGTGATCGCTTGATGCATGTTGTCATGTAGGGATGGGTATCGTTAAGGATTTATCTACTACTCTTATTGATACTCCTTACCAATCCGGTACTTTAACGGTACTCTTATCGGTACTTTAAATGCAAAAAGATATATATTTTTATTGGTCTACATTTGGACCTGATTTATTTCCAAAACAGGTTTAGCACAAACAAACATTATAAGGTAAAGTACAAATATAAACCAAAATGTGTAATAAATAAATACTGTTAAAGATGTTGTTTCTTTGGGTTTAGTGTTTTTAATCACAGACTTAGTTAAATTATCCACAGGCTGCTGTAGGTTATATTTGGATGTAGGGGGCGTGGCCTCACTGAAAACTTATTGCTGTCAATTAAACTAGAGCCACACTTAGTCCACGTTAACTTGTCACTCATGTTTTGACGGGATCGCACTGGCAGGCACACGCGAGCACGGAGCATTTCAGTGCATGCACGTGGGAGCGCATTTGAACGTGCGGAGAAATAGGAAACTGTTTTGGTTTAGGACCGTCCATTACTGAATGAAAACGGCAGTGCGCGGCTCAAACAGAGCTTTGGTGGAACAATTACCAAGGGATGTCCCAGTGTCAGAGCATACGGGGAGAGAGAGGGGAAACAGCGCGGGCCGTGGGCAGATCAGAGATGCAGGGAATGTATCGATGAGCGGGAGAGAGCCTTTATAAAGCGCTAATTTCAGAGCATGGCATTAGCACGACTCCTCAGCACCGATAAGAGGACCATTTAGGCTGAAGCTTATCGGTCCAGTGGACCGGCTCACGTGGCCCCGGGGCCGTTATAAAACCAGGTTTCGGTACCCATCCATTTATTGTCATGGGGATCAATCTTGTGAACAGCTGATTTTGGTCACATGCTGATGGCTTCCAGACAGCGCATGTGAACATGGACTGACCTAAAGCTGAAGTAAAAGTAGCAAAAACTAGAGCAATCTTGGGTGGGCCCATAAACCGCGTGTGAAAATGACCTAATAGACATTATTACATGTACTTCTGTCAGATACCAACGTTGCCTGTTTTGAGGATACAGAGAATCAAGACCAAATTAACACATGTATAGCGTTATACAGGGGAAAATAATGCACTGCTGTCAAAACTGATTATTCTTTCCATTTCACCATGACCATTTAATTTAAAAAAATGTTCTATTACTTTAAATATTCTATTACAGAATTAGTATGCATTTGCCTGTGACAGAATTTTTTTTTTAATATCTAAACAAAATTCTGGACACTTATAACACTTATAATTAGGTTTATGGAATTCAAAATGACCTTCTTTTTAATCAACTATTATTCAACAAATTCATGAAATCGAGAATGATTGACATCTATGTTTATCCGTTTTCATGAGCAAACTGCCTTTGGTGATCTGTTGACGTTTTTATCTGTCAGTCTTCTTCCAAAATGTCAAAATAATTCTAAATAAACATAACATGAATAATTTAGTGAACACGTACTGGAAAAGCCTATTGGCTACAAGTAGAATTTTATGAGAGCATTATCTTAAATGCACAATTTTGTTCAAATACGCTGAGGGAAGAGACCCAGTGCTTCCCCAACACAGAGCATCTATGGAGGCTCCTTCTCATGCCAGTTTATTTCCACTTAGCTGTGCGGGCTGACATACATGAAGCAGGGAGAGTGTGGATCTGAGCGCGGGCGTGTCAGCCTTTATTTTAGCATCACAGAGTGGAGCGTGCCTTATCCCACATGCCTAAGTGCAGTTGACAGGTAAATCCCATGGCTGAACGTTTCTGCTGCTCTCATGCTTCTTTGTGAAAGTATTTCTGTGTTTGAACAAGCATCACGTCTCAGGAGACCCCCGAGGACTGCAGGCCAAGCAGAATATAGAATCCAACTTAAACAACCGGATCCAACAAAAATAACCCACGACAAAGTGTAAGCATGGGTTAAAAAGGTGCGGGTTCTCAAACTGTGGTGCGGGTACCCACTGTAGGTCTTTTAGCAGCTCAGGTCTTGAGTTTAGAGGCCAATACACGCCCGTTCTTTTTGACTTATTGGGTCTATTAATCTCTGATCTGGATGTTCTAAAATGTTCTTTATTTGATCAGAGTTTGCAGAAATTTGTTCCACACCGTCACCAATCCAGCCCGAAGAAGCTGCATGGTTTGGTTTATGGTGAAACATTGGCTTAAAATTAAGTAAATGCAGCCGTTTTTGACTCATTTGACTTAATAATTAAACTGCCTAGGATAAAATCTCACTCAATTTCTGCATTTCTAATGGTACTTGTCTTGACCATTTAAAGACTTTTAGTTGATGTTGGTTTAGTTGAATTTGTTCAATCTTTCGGTGTTGTTTTTTACAGTAATTCTAATATTGTCGTGGGCTGCCCCTTTAGATTCATGTTTAGTATTTTGTATACTGTATATTGCTAATCTATATTTTATTTCTTGGTAAAACCTAGAGCATATTTTATCTTGTGATGTGGAGGTAGGCGTGCACAGACTGTACTATGTAGGTATGATCAAAATTGTTTGAGTTTCAAATGGAAATAGCCAAGTGTGCGGAGTAGCATCAGTTCTAAATCCACCCTCCAATTAACAGTGGTCCAATGTGGGAGACGACTTATGTTTTTCATGTTTCATTAGAAGCCTGGCAGCAAACTCTCCTCCACAATTTGATCTGCTTCATTTTTCAGTCACGTTTTGTTCCAATAGAATCTGACAGGCACGTCTAATGATAAACTGCCAATAGTCCAGTTATTCCACGCAACATGGGACTTGAGCAGAATTTCATCCAATACTTTTTTTTTCCTCGGGAGAAGACAGGAGAGCGGAGCTTTAGATGGTCCAGATGAATATAGCTGTGGTGGAGATTACTTCAAAGCCAGGAGATAACAGGCTGGTCGGAGCTTACAGCGAGTGGAGGCCTTCAATTTCTATCAAGGTCAAGAGCAGAAGCGAATCCTGGCCCAATGATCAATTGCAATATTTTTCATGAATCCAGTATTGAAATTCAAACTGTTGATATAACTAGATCCATTCTTGAATGGATCAGGATAATAAAATATTCAGACCAATAGACTCTAAAGTGCCTATAGTTTAAAATGGAGGTGTTTATGCCCAGGGCAGGCCCTTCATATTGGTGTTGCAGGCCCTTTAAACTGTAACTGCAGGATAATAACACATAGAGCTTTATATGTGTTTGAGGCTTTTTACATAATTTTTTATTGAAGTGGATTGGAAGTGGCCACTCTGAACTGTAGGCTATTTAAAAATATATAATAATAATAATTTTGTACCTTATTTGGAGTAGCCTTCTCCCTAAATTCACGCCTACACTTCGCGATGGGTTTGAGTCACCATTTAAAGGATACAATATTTTGTTTAACGATAAATTCTTGCTACTATGGCAGTGATGTAATTTTACATCACCATGAAACCTGAAATCTGTAAGAGTTAAGTTGACAATGTATAAAATCCAAGTGGCCAAAGTGGATAGTGGAACTAAATGTACTAATAGCCAAAATGAAAATCTACCAGCATTTGGCTAGTTGACTGGTGCCAATGTCAAGCCGTGGCTGTGAACACTAGAAATGAGTTGGGGCTGCAGCAAACCATTAAAACTTCACCATCGCCTCCTTTCACGTTTAAAGAATGGGAAAAATGAGGCACCCTACCTTTAATTTTTCAACGCCCATAGCTCAAGGCATTTATCCTTCAATTAGAAAAGATCAAGGCACAACTGTACCTATATTGTTACAATGGAAAATGCTAATTTGTTATATTTTTGTATAAAATACTTGAGCTATAACGAATATAAAATCGTTGGAGTGGCTAGTGCATTTCAGACATCAGACCTAAAACCTTCATATTATGTGGTACCTATTTTATATATAGTTAAACAGAGTCTATAGACCAGACAATATAGGAGGCAATTATATTCAATACATCCAGAGGTCCTTTTTATAGCCAGTGCACATAGCAATTTATACCATGGTCTGACAGAATTCTTCTTTCAAATTGGCTGACAGTTGTGCAACACAACTAGTGGTTACTTGTATCCATAGTGAGTCTATACAGTACAAGTTGTAAACCAGGGCAACTGTTTTATTTTGAAGGCCTGCAAACAACGCTAACCACCTGCACATGCCTGATGACTATGCAACCTAAGAACGTACTTCGAGATTGCTTCCAGATCCTTCCTCTTCAATTATTTGTCAAGCATAGTACATATTTAGATACTGGTGGAAAATGTTGCAGAAATAGATCTAAATTTTGAACCTTTTTTTTTTTTACTTTGATCTGGCAGTGTACATACAGATACATGGCTGCAAGCATCATCATTGACCACTGACATGGAAGGTCATAGTCATATTGTCTGTCACAGTGGTCCTGTCAAGCTCATTACCTGCAGACTGTAGACTGCGAGTGAGCTGTGTGGGTGGGAGGGAGCAGTCAGTCTTGATAGTAAGTGCTAAAGCAGCATTGTGGCCAGTGGGGGACAATAGGTGGCGATAATTGAGAGCATAATGGTCACTTATGGTATACCTCTGGTTAAATATAGCTGTAAAGTGTGCAGTGTGTTATCTGATGAACGTGGTCTCCATATGTCATAATGCTTCAGACCAGAATCAGAAACCACACTCATGCTATACTTTCTTACTTACTACTCACTACTGTGCTTAAAATTATGTAGTTTATAGCCTTCCATATAGTTCAAAAGAAGCTTTGCAAGTTATACAAACCAATGTAAACAATTTTGCTCATTATCAGTAAGTAAATAAGTAAGTAAAGTTTATTTATAAAGTGCTATTCACAGATAAAAATCACAAAGTGCTGTACAAACATAGGAGCAGTAAAATGACAATACAATCCATACAATAACAAATAATTAATAAAAAGTGACAAAACCCATCAACCAAAAGCTTTCCTAAATAAAACAGTCTTAGAGTGCTTTTAAAAAGAGTCAAGCACACGGAGGGACAGGGGTCTGGGGGCTACAGCCTGAAAGGACAGATCCCCCCGAGTCTTAAAGCGAGTCTTGGGGACTTTCAGGAGACTCTTGCCTGGAGATCTGAGCGTGCACCCGGACGCGTAAGGGCACAACATGTCAGCGATATACTGAGGGGCCTGACCATGCAACACCCGGAAAGTGAGGACCAGAACTTTGAAGTCAATTCGAAATTTGACTGGTAGCCAATGAAGATTTGACAAGACGGGGGTGATGTGGGCTGATCTGGGCGTACCAGTCAAAAGTCTAGCAGCAGAATCCTGTACCGCCTGAAAGTCTGCTGAGACAGGTCCTATTCAGGCAGGTAAAGACAGAATTGCAATAGTCAAAACGAGATGAAATAAAGGAATGAATGATGGTCTCAAGGTCTGATTTAGAAAACATTCTCCTGATTTTTGAGATATTCCTCATGTGATAAAAACAGTTTTTGGTCAACTGATGAGCGTGACCCTCCAAGGACATGGCCTGATCAAACACGACCCCAAGGTTTCTGAGGCTGGTTTTAACGGACGAACCCATAGCACCGAGGTGGCTTTCGATCAGGGGAATCTTTTTGTCAGGAGCAATGATCGGAGTTTCAGTTTTGTTAGCATTTGTGAGCAAGAGAGCTCGTTCTTAATGCAAGTCGCACATTCCACATAGATAAAAGATAGGCAAAAATTCTTCAGTCTTCATCTGTACTCTGTAGTTGAAGTGTAGGACGTTTCGATCTTACTCCAAAGATCGTCA
>OMNZ01074903.1:3744-14815 GCA_900303255.1 Lesueurigobius sanzi
CTTGGCCTACGATAGTTTTAAGTCTTAAACCACATCATTTTCTAATTTACTGTTATGAAAATAAAGTAAAGCTGCAGAATATTTTATAAAAAATAAGATATCGCAATATTAGATGATGTAATATTCAGGGATGCACCGATCCAATACTGGTATCGGATATCGATCCAATACTGGTATCGGATATCGGAGCAGAACCCAAAAATACAATATTGTGTATCAATAGCATATTCAGGATTGATTTTATTATTCGTCTTCTGAAGGAGAACTTTGTTTTGGAGGAGAGTCAGTTCCATAAACAGATACGAAAACAGAAACACAATACATAAACAATACAAAAATAACCAAAGACAAAGTAAACAACACAGATCCAATACTCAACCAATACTTTGACCAACTTAATAGAAGTGAATATGGACATGTTGTATGTTATTTGAAAGCTCTGAACCTGAAATCCACTTGTTACAACAAGATAGGATCATACAGGGGGAGGGGGGGGGGGGGTAAAAGAGTCAGGGGGAAAACCTGCCATCAAGAAGAAAGCAAAAACAGGTGATAATAGTACTAAATTAAGAATAAAATGATAATAAAATAAATGTCTCTTAGACAATACCAATACAAAAAACTATATAGACATCTCTTATGTCTCATTGCATTAAAAAAACAAAATAAAAAACCCTTAGCAGCAGAATGCTATGGTTAGCTTCAACCAATCAAGGCTGAGACAGAAGCTATGACATAATATTGTCCACTGTTGAAGGTTTGTATTTTAGTTTGAGAAATACTGTTACAGAACTAATAATATACAACAAGTTTCTGTACATAAACAACAAATATGTCAAACCTACTTTTTATTTTTATTTTGCTGGTGTAGGTTGGTATCGGGTATCGGTAGATACTCAAACTCCAAGTATCAGTATAGGTATTGGAAGCAAAAAAGCTGGATTGGTGCATCTCTAACTTAGAGAATACTGGCCTCTAGAGAAGGACTCTGTGTTTGTATTTTAGTTTGTGAAATACTGAAACAGAATTACTGATAAAACATACTGTATTTGCAGTGCAGTAATGATCAGGGCACTTTATGTTGAAGTTGTCTATAATTATGTAACAAGGACAAGTCTTTTTCACTCACAGTAACCAGTTTCTTTACATAAACATTATGTCATCTACAAACCTACTTTAGTGGAAATCAGTATCGGTTGGTTCCACTGGAAAAACTCATATAAAAATAGGCTACATTTTCTTGAAGTGAGAATATTTTATTTTAATTTGAGCAGGTAATTGAAATGATCTGCCAATAGAATCAGGATTTTCACACTTTAATAAAAACATCTTCTAGTACTTTATTAGATAATAAATCCCATTGTACTTGAATTAAGGGGGATCATTTTATCCATTAGCAGATGATTTTACTTAGCAAGACAGAATTACTCAAATTATGATCAAATTCTTAATTCCAGTCATTTTAACTCATCACAATGTCATATTTTGCAGTGAGGGAACAATTCTTTCAATATTTTCCTTCGAAAAACCTGAGCCTGAGAGTAAAACAACTACTGCTGGGCTCCTGCTTATTCAATAATCATGTGTGGGGAAAACACTCATATTACATATAACAAATTAAGTTCTTATTTGGGTTGATTTATGGTGTGTCCTGATGCTAAACCAGTTGAGAACCAATGGTCTCTAAACTACAGCGTTATCAGGTTTTACACATAAGAATTCACTCATGACACTTATGAAACGAAGATGAAAAACAAGCAACCAGTCTTCAGCAGTAATCAGCTCTGGAGGTGTGAGCGTAAATAAACTGCTCATCATGACTTTACAAACCGCATCCTCCTCGCCATCGACCGGGGCTTCGAGCGGCACCCGAGGGACGCCACTAATTAGTTCCTACTTTTTTTCTCTGACGCAAATCGGCAGCGTGACCTCGGTCCAATTTAAAACCTGCACAAGCCCCGACCCGCCTCCACGACACGGCTTTACAAGAGCAGCAGTGATATGGGATGGCCATACGAAGCCAGGCAGTGTTGGGTCATTAGGTGGGAAGGAAATGTACTATTTGTATTTTAATTACAGATGAAATATTAATTGAAAATGAAGCAAAATCGCAAATGTAATACAGTATTTAGTTAATATTTTGTTCTTTCCAGACACTTCAGACCAAACATGTTCTGAAATGTATGTGAATTTGTGAAAATAAGGGTAAAATTTAACCAGGACTAAACCAGAACTGGACTAAAACCAGCTGTAAACCACATTCAAACTTATATTCAACTCCACAAAGACTACAACACGTCTCAGCTTGGACTAGATCAAGATTAAATGGAAACAAACCCAGGCACGAATGGGCGAGAATGGCACTTCTCTTTGGTCCTCCCCCTAGTGGCTCCAGATGTGGCATCCCTGAATAACTTTGTAACATGGATCCTATGGGGACTTTACAAGTGTCAAAACCAGCTTAAAAACTTAGCTCCAAAGAATGTTCTTTTTTCTAAAGCTGGTGTCGCCTCCTGTGACAACACTGAGGGGTGTCTCATATTTCTAACCACAGCAGCTTTTGTAGAATACATTTTTAAAGTTTGCTGATCCAGCTTTGATTGACAGGCCCTGGAGAACTATGGAGGGCAGAGCTTCCCGTCTTTTTGTCTTCATTAGAAATGGCCGCCATCTTGATTTCACTCACAATGCAGGACTCTGTTTATCTTAATATATCTATGGTCAGGACTACGTAGGACTAAGGCAGGGGTAGGCAACGTCAGGCCCGGGGGCTAGGTCCGGCCCTCCAGCATGTATCCTCTGGTCCCTCAGATGCTTTGAGGAATGTGACTCCTTTAAAATACTCCAAAAATAAAGAAAATATGACCAGTTCCTTTGAAATCTTCCACGTGGAGGATTCTCAGAACCCCCCTGTTTAGTACCATGTCAACCATTATTGCCATTTGAGCAAAACAATGATTAAAATGGGGTCAAAATGGGGACGCTCGGCCCCTCGTCTACGCGTCTTACAGTGAACTTGCCTATCTCTGGACTAAAGTTAAACCAGGACCAAACTGAAACACATGGATCACAAATCCAAAACTAAATCAAGCAAAACTGTGCACTTGAAATGAACCAGAAACCAGAAGAGCACAACTAAACCAGGTCCAAAGCACGCCATTCATTTTCAAGACTAGAATACAGTGTCACCAACAGCAATAATTAATCATTATACAACTAAAATGTAATTGCATTTATCACATTTCAAAGTCTGAATGGTTTTAAGACTGTACAATATCCTCTGAAAACCTCAGTATACAGTATCTTGTCTCCGTGGGATCTAATCATGTTTACAACCTCCAACCTCTGTAGTTAGTACCTTTACAAACACCAAAATGTTATGAAATGCCTGACTCTTGCCTTGTTATTCCCACCGCTGCCTCCAGAGGGAGCTCCAGGCAGATTTGAAATCCTGACAATCCCAATCTCGCAGTCATTACTGTCTTTTCCCTACATTTCAAATCATACAAACATAAAATATCAACGCTGAGAAGCCTAAAAAAATGCTTGCAAGCCTCAATTATGCATGATTTGTTCACTTTATACACAAAACACATCTAATCACAATTGCAATACTAAATTCCACAGCACTGCTATTTTAATATCCACAGAAAAAACAGAACTAAGCAGAAAATCGGTTGGACTCGTTTCCTTATTGTTAAACTTTGAAAGAGAACCACCCTGAAGACAAACAAGATATTAGACTCTACAAGTTTAAAAACACAAAGAAAACCAGGACTAAACCAGGACAAAATGTAACTAGGCTAAAATGGGACCAAAGTAAATGGGATAATCCAGGACTAAACCAGTAATATACTAGGCCTAAAGCAAGACTGAATCAGGACTAAATCAGTCTCAGCTACTGTAGGTGCGGACTAAAGCGAGTTGACAACATGCAAACCACGACTAAAGCAGGTGATAAATAAAACTCTAAACAAATGCTAAACCAGGACAGATTGCAAACAGCCTGGGAGAGAGGAGGGACCAGTATGAACAGACCGACCCAGGACGAGCCACCGCACCTCACCACAACTGACTTATTCAACACTAAATCTGCAGCCAGCACAAACAAAGTCTGCTTTTATTGGTCGGCGCAGTTCATAAACAAATAATGTCCAGTCAAATAATCCGCCCGAGTGTAAACAGGACAAGCCGTGCCCCGTGAGTGACCTCAGCGCTTTGACCATCGGACCGAGCAAAATGGTCCAGGACGAGGCGATATGATGCGAGTTGATGGTGAGAAAATCGTGATAAAATACAGCAGGTCTACACATTTTTGTCATTTCATGCTCCCATATAGTAGTTCTATGGAGAAACATGGAATCAGTGCCTTAATTAAACTCCTTATTATAAATATTTGGTCATTTATTTGTTTCCTGGTGAACGTTTGTATGTGAAGACGACAAACAGGCCCCTGAAAATTGCAAAAAATGGAGTTGTTACTGCCTCTGTCCTGGTTGATTTCGGGAAGTGGGGTCTGTGTCACCATTTTGGGCTGAGTTATGACTTCCTCATCCCAAACTAAAAGCCTGTTTGATGTTGCAGATTGGAGTAAACACATATTTTGTGAGGTGATTTATGCAGAGTCTGTGTGGCCTGTCTACAATGTGTGGATGAAAAATATAAAAGTCTATCTTGACATATTGAAGAAAAACTGTTCATTAGTCCCAGTGAAAAATGTACTTGCTTGTACTAAACCAGTTAAAGTAGTCTTCAGTTCAGCCTGGTTTAACTCGTGCAGAAAAGAAAACCAACACATATATTGATACAAAATGAGTCAAATGGAAACAGCTATTTATTTATATTGTTAATTTACTTCCTGAAACTTCCGGTAACTGTACTCAAAATGTTAACCCAAATATAACCTTGTATAACAAAACCTAGACCAATAAAACAGTTTAAAATCAGGTCCAGCTCCATTAAATAATGCTATTAAATCGGAGAAAAAACATGATGCAACCAACTTGTCTGCACTCCGTAAGTAAGTAGAAAGTATCCAATGTTTGTCAAATGTAGTGGAGTAGAAGTAATAAAGTGTATACTACTCAAGAAAAGTACAGATCCTGAAAAAAACTTGTGTCACCTCAAAAAGGACAATTATAATCCGTATGTAAAAGAAGCAAACTGTATCTATGGCTCTTTGGATTATCATTACACAGCTGTACAAATATGGTCAAATTGTTGTTACTGCAAAATGAGGTGATGTAATATACGATATATATCGGAAGAAGCCACAATATTATTGCAAAATCACTGACGTCTTATATCAAGAGTGAACTTTACGTAATCCACATACTAAACTTTTAAAAATGTGCAAAAGTTCTATTTTAGTCATGATTTTAGGAAATTTAGAGCCATTCAAGCCATGCTTTGGTCTGACACACTATAGAGCAGGGATTTCCAACCTTTTTACCCCATGAGCTACTTTTGTGTAACAAAAACGGCAGTGATCGACTTATGCTTCAATGAAACATGTGTAACTCTGCTTTTAGGACTAACAAGATGATAACTCAACACAATAAAAGCAGATTACAGTCTTTTCTCCTTTTTACTTTGCTAAATTCACCTAAATGTTTGGAGACTTTTTCCTCAGAACAAAAAAATGCATCTAAAATTTGACTCATCGAGCGTCTGAAGCCTTTGGCGAGCCACTTAGAAAGGGCTGGCGAGCTCTTTGGAGAACCCTGCTATAGAGAAAAGAAACAAATACCTAATGATTTACTTTTGAAGTTATTGTATACGCTGCAAAACACAACATAGATATAAGTAACATTTTCTTGTTATAGGATATAGTAGGGTTGAAACAACAAACTGATTATTGAAATAGTTGTCAACTATTTTACTAATCGAGTCATTGTTTCTGGGATATTCAGACTCAGACAGAGTCAAAATTACATCAAAATTTAGTATTTTTTGTGAAAAACCTGCATTGTCTCTAAAGGCAAATTTTGTTTTTGCCAATATTTCAGTTCTGATTGTTCCAAATATGAGATAAATCTCGGAGCGTATCAGAGCTCCGTCGCTCTCTCACTTTCATAATCCCAGACTGAATTTTGGAGATTCTTAGCTTTCAAATGACATGAGAAACTTGTACAAAGATCATACTCTATCAAGTCAATCCTCAAACAGCATCACTGTAGCTTCATGTGGCAAAAGGTTTTAAAAAGTTACACTTTCCATACACCTTTTCCCGCCAACCGATTAATTGATTACCTAAATAATCATTAGTGACAGCCATAATAAGATAAATAGACCTTGATTTGAGCAGGTAAGTAAAATACATCTTTTTGCACTAAAACTACATCTCATTTTACATGAAATGAAAATCTTATTCCACTGGCAGATTTTTCTACTTGGCAAGTCAGAATTACTTACATTAAGTGTTCTTAAATCCAGAAATTTGAAGTTACTAAGATGTACTTTTTTGCAGTATACAGTGTTGAAATGCTTTAGAAATATGTTACAAAACAATACAACCCATTATTGTCCTCTCATTGTCATCATATTCTACGTCTATACTGTTATCTTTTGACACAGCTTCCTTTCCAAACCACAGATTATGCACCAAAGCTTTCTAAACGTATTGTGCTATTTCTGTTTCCTTTTCCTTCATGAATTATAGCCCCATCGACTCATCTGTGTGACGGGTAGAAGAAGAAAAAAATTAATCTCCATCAGCGACTCGCTCAGTGGCTGGTGATTAGAAGGCCCCGAAAGGAGTGAAATGGAGAAACAAACACAGCTGATGAAGATGGCGCACTGAGGGAGAGCTAAATTAAGTACATTACAGGAAATTATGCAGCTTCAAAAGAGCACGCTGTCCTCAGCGAGGGGGCGGGGTCCTATTAGCTGCTGCTACAGACATGGCTCAAGTGGTTGCATAACATCAGGGGGGAAAATGAGAGAAAAAGTCATTCCTTCCTTCTCTTTGTTCTCTCCGGCGTCTTTTGAAGCTTGTGCTCTTCACAGAAAGTGGGATTTTTTTAGGATTTAAAAAGCCTTCCACCTGGTTTTCTGTACTACACTGCAAAAACTAATCAAGCATGGGTTTAAAGGACTTGATTTGATGATATTAATCTTGTTATGGGCAGTTTTGACTAGATTAGACATATTTACTGCTGTCATTTTGATTATTTACCTTATTTCATGACATTTCTGACTGGTTCTGATCTGGCTTGAATTGAGAAAATAAAAGTGCCAATAAGACAAGAGTAATTGTCTTACCCTATTGGCAAACCAAAATAAGATTAAATATCTTATGGCACTTCAAAATTAGATAATAACTCTCATTTCATTTATTTAGGTTCATGTTTAAACATCCAGGTCAAAATACAAATGTTAAGACACATTCTTTGTCAACTGGACAGGTTTTAGGTTCATCTAACGGTCATCGTCAGCTAGGAGTTGAGACTGGAATCCTATGGAACGTTCCCTCTGTCTATTGTTCATGTGAAGTCGATGGAAGACCGTTGTTCCCAGATGGTTTGTGTCTTTCTATGTCGGAAAGCAAAGGTCTTGATTTCATCGGATAAAACCTTTCATCACAAATTAGCGTTTAACAGAGCTAACGAGAGATGCACCGATCCAAACTGATTGGTCCTCTATATTAATATTATTAATATATTAATATATTAATATTACTAATATAGAGAAATTCCATCATAAAATGATCTGCTCATTAATACGTTACAAATATGATTTACCAGTAATTCTGTGACAGTATTTCTCAAACTAAAATACAAACACAGATCTTCAACATTGGACAATATTATTTCACTCCTTCATAGGTTTGACTCAGTCATAGTTTACTCAGAGGACTTCATGGCTGGTCAGGTTGGTCCACAGTGGTCCTCATTACTCAGAGGACTTCATGGCTGGTCAGGTTGGTCCACAGTGGTCCTCATTACTCAGAGGACTTCATGGCTGGTCAGGTTGGTCCACAGTGGTCCTCATTACTCAGAGGACTTCATGGCTGGTCAGGTTGGTCCACAGTGGTCCTCATTACTCAGAGGACTTCATGGCTGGTCAGGTTGGTCCACAGTGGTCCTCATTACTCAGAGGACTTCATGGCTGGTCAGGTTGGTCCACAGTGGTCCTCATTACTCAGAGGACTTCATGGCTGGTCAGGTTGGTCCACAGTGGTCCTCATTACTCAGAGGACTTCATGGCTGGTCAGGTTGGTCCACAGTGGTCCTCATTACTCAGAGGACTTCATGGCTGGTCAGGTTGGTCCACAGTGGTCCTCAGCACCTTCCCATCTGATCTATGTAATTTCGTTGTACATTGTATAATGACAAATAAAGCGCTTTACTTACTTTACTTGATGCTAGCGTTAGCACACAGCTGAGAAAGTATTATTGCAAAGTCTAAAACTAATTCATTGACTAAATTGTACGGATTACGAGCTTTCAAATGCATCATGACCATATTCTTAGATTAGATACAGATTAAAGGCATTAGGATGTTTTGTGAAATGTAGATGCCATATTAAACACCTAAAAGACCTGTAGCACACTAGTATATACTGTATGATGTCCAAAAAAATAAAAAAAATCAATGAATAAACTGGGGCCTGCTAGACATTAGCTAATGGGATATGCCACCATGCCCCCTTCCAAGTGGCATCTCGCTTGTCTATCAAATTTCTTGCGTATGTGCCACGTTATTCTGTGCACAGCCTTTTGGCATCAATTTTGAGCATTTCTCTTCCAAATATATCACAATGAAGGCTAACAGTAAACCTGTGAAAGTAGCAGCGTTTAACCAAAAAGCTCACATTTAAAATAAACAAATCAGCTGATATCCGTAATCAGGAGCGTAAGACGTTTTCCTCAGTTCCCCAAGTCCACAGGAACACGGCATTATCTAAGTCCACAGGAACACGGCATTATCTAAGTCCACAGGAACACGGCATTATCTAAGTCCACAGGAACACGGCATTATCTAAGTCCACAGGAACACGGCATTATCTAAGTCCACAGGAACACGGCATTATCTCCAACTTAAAATCACATTTTTCCCCCAACTTTTCTTCATTGCCAAATCATAACTACAAAAGAATTCAAACTTGTCATATGCACTTTAAGTATTTTTACAGTAAGTTTTACTGTGGCAAAAACAATTGTGAAAGGAAACTAAAATTAAATATATTTTTCTCTCTCTGAAATATTTTTCCCCAAAGAAGATATAAAGGAATGAAGTAAATGAAAGATAGAGCGTTCGATACGATTCTCTTATGTAAGATTTCTCAAAAAACTGTCAAATTCCAAGAGTCAGAAGTTTGAGCCAGGAGGGGCATCTGGTATAAAGAAGAACAGTCAATCAGGGTTTATACAGCTAGCAGTAAGTCTGATTAAATGCTTTTTAATGCCATTTTAAAACCCAAATGCTATATTTTCAGAGCCACAAACACCTTTTTTCAAGATTTGCAAATATTGCATCAAACAGAGAAATGAGGCAAATTGCGATATTCACAACCAAATTTGAGCAAAAACGTGTGAACGATTCCAGCCAGAAGTGAATATGTTTTTGATCATTCGTGCAGGACAAAATAGTCAAGCCTTGTACTCATTATCCAAGAAATTTAGATTTAATTCCCGTCTGAATCCAATTTAACACAATATCAGGCCTTATTTTTGGTGCAGTTTATTGAATGAGCTGTGAATGTCCTGCAGAAACACTATGAACAACTGAATAAACATAACAATGGCTTTTATCAACAAAATAATTCAAAAACAGTGTAGTCCCATTGATTTCTTACTAAACTACTGTAAATCATATCTTTGCGGCCACCAGGGGGAAGTGGAGGTGCTTTGGCACAGTTCACACTGCTGGCCTCCATCAATATCTACATCTATATTTAACGCAGCTAATCTGGCCATTGGAGACTATAAACAGAGCTTCGGTGTGATATAAACAAGTGTTCCTAATGACAGATGGATAAAGTCAGCGGTTTATATTTATCTAAGCTACTGCATTCTGGGTTTGCCATAAAATCAGAGTCAACTTAAGAGGAATTAAGCAAAACACAACCTAATACGCATCTCCATTCCCTTTTCTAAATACATGCAGGTTTGGGAGAAAGTTCTGAGTCTTCTAGCCATCGCAAATTTGTCAACCAAATTCCAATAAAGCTTTTTATCGTAGAGGAATAGGATTAAACTAATATGGGATACTCTACAGAAGCAGAAAAGGGACTGGAAATCTATCAAATTATTTGAAGAATCCAAAGAGTTTTGTAGTACTGCCGCTTCTTGCTACATGGCTATGAAGTCGCCTAATACTGTGAATATAACAATTTATGAATATATTGTGCAGAACTTATGTGGTTTGAAAGGGGATAGAGTTATGATCAGATCAGTAACGTGATTTAAACGTGGTTTATTCTCTTGTAATTGACATTTCAGGTTAAACATTTTGCTCTTTCCTGCTATGTCAATGTTAAATAAACCTAAATGTAAATGGTGGTTCAAATTAGGGCTGGGCGATATGGAAAAAATCTTATATCACGATATGGATTATTTTATTTCACGATAACGATATATATCACGATATACCAGAATAAAGGAAGTTTTTAGTTATTCTCGGAAAAGTTTGACAAAAAATATCATTGCTTACTTTTTCCGACTTTAAACGGCGAGCGCAGAGGGTCCAGACTTTGCTGATGAAATGGTTAGGCTTATGTTAGGGCTGTGTAGTTTTGCTCGTCCACAGGTCAGAGGTCAAGGCATAATGTACCACACGAACATCCTTCTCTGCTTTGGCCCACGGCCTCATATAAGCCAGTGCCTCATATAAGCCAGTGCCTCATATAAGCCAGTGCCTCATATAAGCCAGTGCCTCATATAAGCCAGTGCCTCATATAAGCCAGTGCCTCATATAAGCCAGTGCCTCATATAAGCCAGTGCCTCATATAAGCCAGTGCCTCATATAAGCCAGCGCCTCATATAAGCCAGCGCCTCATATAAGCCAGCGCCTCATATCAGCCAGTGCCTCATATAAGCCAGCGCCTCATATAAGCCAGTGAACTCTG
>OMNZ01074904.1:0-11225 GCA_900303255.1 Lesueurigobius sanzi
CTTCTTTACAAAGTAAACAAGCTGCTGACCTGCTGTAATGTGTGTTTTTTAGGCAGAATTCAAATTTTCTGTCTTTCAACTTTACTCAGGCCCACTATGATTTTCTTGAACATTTTCACATCTACAGTCTCCCCATAGACATTCATAACATTTGAGAGCAATATGAACATTTTAGACATTTTACAAGCTGTTAAATCCTTCAGAGTATACTGTATGTAAACCAAATTCGGAAAAAACTGCCACGGGCTTAAGAGGTTAAGAAAATAAAACTCTTCTCAAAGAGAGATGCCCCAAATTCATGAACGTGACTCTAACAAAACCACTCCCCTCATTATCATGAACTTTACATTATATTGACCATGGAAATACAAAGACACGCCCTCTACACTTCCATATATGGGCATGACAAGACCATGAGGCAGTACTCGCTTACATTTACTCCAGTACATACAAGTAACTTTTTGAAGTAACTATACTTTTTGGAGTAATTTTATCACACAGTACTTTTTACTTCTGCCTTAGAAAAAATACTAACAAATAATTGTAAATAGCTTAGTGTATTTTGCCTACAGTTCCCTCCTCTGATCATGACATGTGAGAACCTGCTACTAACAAGCTGCAGCGGTCACCTGTGAAAGGCTACCTTTACACGAACCATCTGAGCCAAAAGCGCTAAAGTGGACTTTGGTTCTCACTTTTAACTCTGCACATCAGCGTTTTTGGGTGAAATCTGCTGCAAATGATGGAAATGGACACGCAACAGTGTATGGAATTTCTCATTTATCGATGCAGTACACACCAAGTGTCCACACGTTTGTCATGTCTGTGTGACCAGAAACACACTTTTGTGCTTTTCACCCTTTACTTGGTGTTGCGAGAGTGGAGCGTTTTTAAGATTTCCACTCTGGAGGATAGTTTCACTGTTATATCGTGTAAAGTATCTCTGCTCTAAACTACCTCTGATCACTCTCATTCACTTCAAAAATACACTTTTGAATTAAATCATTTTTAGAAATATCTTACTCAAGCTGTGAAAGATAAAGAATGTTTGGGTCCATTGTGACTGAGATAATATTGTAAAACTGCAGTCCTCCTGACTGTTCTGAGGATTTGTTCTTCCAGAAGAACTCTCTCAGCTAAGAACACATTGTGAATGCCAACAAGTTCTTAAGTCAGCCTTAAGAACACATTTTGTGCGTAAGTTGGTTTCATGAATGTGGCCCAATAGCCTTAAGGAGGGTTAATGTATGTTTGTGTTGATGTTTATACTTTTTATATGTAATGAGTACTTTTATTCAGCAGAGGAAGTGCCAGGGAAAAACCTTTTTCATTGCGTACAATACCTTGTACTTTAATGCATATGACAAATAAAACTTGAAATTTGATTTCATAACTTGTAGGGTGACTTTTCAAGGTCACTGTCACAGAAAGAGAAGTACCTTTTAAGCTCATGAAACTGATATATAAGTACCCGGTGAGCTCATGAAACTGATATATTTAGATGCTCAGTATTATTTCCATAAATGTCTGAGTTCTCACTATACTAAATTCAATTTTATTCCACTACTAAAGTCAGGTATAGTGCCTTTAATTTGAGTAATTCTGACTCGCCAAGTAAAGAAATCTGCCAATGGGACAAGTATTGTTGCACTTATAACAATAAATAATTATTCATTTTAAGAAAAAAGATTAGATTTTATGTAAAATGTAGATATTTTTGAATCTTATTTTAAGTGCAAAAAGGGAAAATATAATAATTTCAAGAAAACTATATTAATTGGAGATTTTAAAATGTGAAATGCTGGAGTGACAGTCAGCAAAATGAGGAGACATTTTTAAAAGTAAACTCCCATCCCCTGTCTGGGCCAATCAGGACTGGCGTCTGTTCAGTGCAGTTTAAGGTGGCCACATGCTAGAGGATTTTTAATCTCTTGAGACTAAAGATCTGTGCAAAGACAACACACACTTCCTGAGGACACACACACACACACGAGGAGTCCCACCATGAGAGAATTTTTTATTGAGCCACGCCTCCTAAGTCTAAAAATCTGGCTAAAAATCCTCTAGTGTGTGTCCAGCTTTACTCACTACTTTGTTTTAGGGATTTTACTACAAAGAAATGACTCCCAGCGAGAGTTAAATGTACAAAGTTAAATGTATTCCTGGCAGCGAACAGAGTTGTCCCACAAGTACTAGATACTACCGGTCAAATATTACTCCAATGAAAGGGAAAGTAATAAGACGTCAATAAAAATACTACTCAAGTCAAGTACAGATCCACAAAAACTCTACTTAAGTACAGTACTCATGTAAATTTGCTTCGTTACTGCCCACCACCGCTAATGTCAGTATATTTATAATATTTACCATAGTTTCCCCTAAAATGGTCGATGAAACCCGCTGTGTTGGAACATTCGATCCCAAAATCAAGATACTGTAGTGGGTGTGGCTCACTATTTATTTACAGATATTTTAAATAACATGTGCTGCCCATGTTCAAACAAACTAGTAAATAAAATAAAAATATATATATAAATTACTGCCTTGTTAAAAGAATATTTAGGCTAAAAAAAAAAAGGGAAAGTTATTTTGATCTCAAAGATGTTGGGAGCCTAAAATAAATATATTAAACATATTTTATGTCTTTTTTTTGTAAACATCTTAAATTATTGTTTGAAACTTGGAAATACAATATATTTCAAGAAAACAAGAGTCATTGCAGTGCACCTGAACTGATCTGGGCAAATTGTAACAATGTCTGAAAAGTGCAGCTACAGACGACGCCACAAGTATTTTATTATATTATTATTATTACTTTTAAACCTTCTGCTAAAGTTTCTGAACCTTGTCTTTGCATAGTGTGACTTTGGGGACAAACAGATCAAGAGGTATTTCAGAAAGTGCTCCCTTAGTGCTCAAAGTGCCTTCACCACAAAGCTATAGCCAAACCTTTTGATGCTAGAAGCTGCTTCCCTCCTCAGTGTGCCAGCAGGTGTATCATGGACAAGATCAAGCACATTTTGATCAAATTCAATGCAAAAACTGATCCTTAAGGTACTTTTTCTTGGACTAAGACCTAGATTAAACATTGATTTGAGTGGGTACGCACAATTCAAAGTATTTTCACTGAAAATAAGAACAAAAAGTTCATTTCATTGGCAAGTCAGAAATTCTCAAATTTTGGACGAATATGATTAATTCCAGTCATTTTGACTTGGCAAGATACTATTTATTGCAGTGTTGTTGACTGTGTGATACTGTAAGAGCAAGACTTATCCTAAATGCTGGCCAGGACTTTCTACATTGCAGAAAAAGCCTGCTAGCCGCTAAAAAAATCAGTACAGACACCGTTTTCAAAGATGATTTCCAATAAAACCATAAGTGTCAGAACCCGGATCATGATATTCTTTTTCTTTTTTTTTTAGATTTAAGGGAAAGTCTAGTAGAGTTCATCGTAAATTATTTATCTGTGGTTCCAGTTTGGCCTCATTCAGCTTCTCAAATCAAAGCCAAGTGTTTTTACTTTCAGAAAATGTTTCTTTTTGCAGTGCATATTGACTTTTCTCGGTGCTAACAGACTTTCCTCGGGTGCATTCCTGCCAAATTTTGCGCTGCCGCTTGTATCGAAAATAAATATTTTTTTGTCTGTTCCTGCTCCTCTTGCTTTAGTTTCCCACATAATTAAAGTTTCCGCACCAGTATAGCACAATACAATGCAAAATCTAGTCTAGAGATAAGTTACATTTCCTTGTAATGAGATCATTTGAGCTTGATTTGAGCAGGTAAGTAAAATCTGCAAATGGAGCTTCTTATTGAACATAAAGCAAGATTAAATAACTTATTGTAGTGAAAAATGAGGAAATAAATCTCATTTTATTTGAAAAAAAGAATAACAATCTTATTCCATTGGCAGATTTTTTCACTTGGCAAGTCAGAATTCCTCAAATGAAGGTCAAATATTCTTAAATCCAGACAGGATTTCATTTCTTGCAGTGTATAGAGCCTAAAAAGACCACAGAACGGGACAGCCCCCTCTCCTTTTGTAACTTAAGATGTCCCGAACAGACTGAACCTCCCTTTAATCCTAGACAGAAATGTGGCTGAGGATGATAGCTGCTGCTTCCCCTTCAGTGAGGTCTACATTCATACGTGCAGCCTTTACAAGTGCTCTGCTGCTGCTGCTACGGTCCACGCTCAGGACGACTACCTCAGCGGAGTGTTCGCGGACGGGACGGGTGCAAACTGCGTCTTCAACTATGCTTTAGAGCTGATGGGACAATCCTCCACGGGTGACTTGGTAGAAAGAAACAGTAAAATGATGACCTTTTTCTGCCATGTTGAACACTATTCCCCTTTCAAAACACAGAATATATTGTGTAATATATTGTGTAACTGTCTAATAGGTTGCGTTCACGTGACATCACAACATTGAAAAGAGCCGATAGTTTAAAATTGAGATGGAGGGCAGCTGGAAATGCCACGGCAGTAACTGTGGTAACTGCAGTCTGAGTTTATATGTTTCTGTAAGTCCTGGACCAACAGAGGGGAGCAACGCAAAGGTTAACGCCCCCTTTTAGGGTAAACCAGAGGCCATTGAGGCCATTGAGGTGGATGTGGAAACATCGACTGAGATCTGCACATTTACGTCTAAAAAAATAAAATTTGTACATATTTGTCTAATATAAAAGAGTTAAAGAGAGAATCAAGAGATCTTTTGCTATAGAAGATTCACAGAGAGGACAGTTAATGTGGCTAAAGTTAGCAGGAAGTTAGCATTTAGTCCACATTAAAACATTAACTGTTCTCTGTGAATCTTCTACAGCAACAAATCTCTTGATTTGCTTCACTTTTATATAGACCCTTTCGCTGCCTACATCATGAGTGAGATCACATGGAGGCAGGAAGTGAGCAAGAGAAATAGGATTAAACTAAAACTAGTGTAAAAATACAACTAAAAAATGTGGTCCTGTTGTGGCTTAAGGAGCAAGAACAAGAGGAATGACATTTAAGACGATAAAATAAGGTTTAATCTGATATTTCCATCAACAGTTAGACTATGACAACAGCTACAATGGAAATAGATGGGATCTAGCTTCCCGCCTCCAGCTAAGCCCCAAATGTTTATAAAAAATGAAAGGGTCTATTAGACAAATATGTAAAACACATAAATGCTATTTTTCAGACGTAGGCTAAAGGTGAAGATCTTAGTCGATGTTTCCACATTCATCTCAATGGAGATGAATGGTTTACCCTAAAAGGGGGCGTTAACCTTTTCATTGCTCCCCTCTATCCACATGAAACAAAAACAAAGTTCAATGTCCCCTTTGTCAGCACATGAGCTAAAGTCTAATTATTTTCTCATAAAAGGTGTCCAAAGTGGTGACAATATTCAAAAACATGTGTGAAGGACTTTCATCCATAAGAATAAAATGGCAGGTTTGTGAATCTAACACAGTATCAAATACTGAACAAGTAGAACATTTGGACATTTTCTTTTTGGAAATTTCTTTCAAAAACGGTTTCTCTCCCATAGAGTTGCATTGGCACCTGCTCCGACTGAGATCTAATTGACTAACGTGAACACAACCTATCGCTAAAGCAGTGCTCCTCATCTTCCATCAGCGGTAACCCCTGTATCGTGTCTTGTCCGTAGATAATGAGGAAGAACACAGCAGAGGAGGTGGAGGAGGTGGAGGAGGTGCGTTGGGCCGACTGTGGAGGACGACGTGGAGGATCGGCGCAGTCTGACGTGAAGCTAGAGTTTTGGAGTTCCTTCCGTTGTATTTTTCCCGTGCGTTGGTTAGTTTGTGTGTTTGTTTGTTTGTTTGTGGCGAGGCTCAGCAGCTCACACCACTGTGGCAGGTCTGCGCTCCATCTCCTCCTCCAGCTTCACCATCTGCTGCATGTCCTTGGCCTGTTCCACACAAGAGCAACACAGTCAGCGACAGAACAAAAACAACAAAGAGGCCCACATGTCGCTGTCAGTGTCAAAGGAGACGGGACTGAGATTTTAGAGCTAGATCCCTATCTATTTCCATTGTGGCTGTTGTCATAGTAACGATAAACAAATGTCTAACTGTTGTTGGAAATATCGGATTAAACCTTATTTTATCGTCTCAAATGTCATTCCTCGTGTTCTTGCTCCTTAAGCCACAACAGGACCACATTTTTTAGCTGTAGTTTTACATTTATAATCGCTAGTTTTAGTTTAATCCTATTTCTCTTGCTCACTTCCTGCCTCCAGCTGATGTCACTGATGATGCAAGCAGCGAAATGGTCTATATTACTGACATGAATATGAGGAAAAAATGTATTGCAAGTTTCCCGTCATTTTATGTTTTCATATAAATATAATGCATTTTATATATAAAAATGGCTAAAATGTACTATATTTTTGCCGAAGAAATCTAAATGTTGGATAGAGCCAGGTTTAAAAACATGTATGGTTTTTGTTTTGTTGACATATTAGTTGCAAAGGTTTTTTTAAGAGGATTTTGGATCTTGTTTAGTTTTTTTTTTTAAATTAGCTAGTTATTAGTGAATACATCTGTAAATATTGTTTATATGGGTTCAAAAGGCATAATATATAGGAAAACCCTGGATTGGAAAGTGTCTGTAGGTGCTACTGAAGTACCTACAGAGTTGCTAGAGTGAAATTAAAATGTTTAAGAAACTGAAAAGAGACTTTAAAGTTGTGTTACAGTATGTCTGCACATGCACATGTGTATCTTGTGTGTTTTTCTCTGCCAGCTTTTCTCAGGAAGGATATTATCATATAAACTACAGCGTCTTATTGGATGCGTCACATTCTCTGGTGTAAGAAGAAAATGATAAATTCAGAAGCTCCAACTGTTGTGCAGACCCTCTTTTTTTTTTAAAAAACATTTTTGCAGTCTTACTTTTGGATCTAGCTCTACCTCTTATGGATGGTCCATTTCTTTTTCGCTTTACGCACGCCACATGAATACTAAACATGTCAATATTTGTTTAATGGAAAACACAAATGAGCACGGCGATGGTGGAGGGACTTCCAGGTAAAGTCTGACGTGTGACTCAGCAAGTTTTTCTCACCCTAATCTAGGACTGCTCAGAACGGGTCCACTCATGCTTTAGATCAGGGGTGCTCCAAGTGCAGCCCGGGGCCAAATACGGCCCTCAGACAAATTGTTCAGGCTTCTTGCTGAACACATGGCCAGAGATAGTACTTTATACTTTAAGTTATAATCATTTCACATGATTAGAACTTAAATAAGTGATGTTTTAGTGTTAGTCAGAGCTGTAGCTTATGCCCCCAGTTGAATGTCTGACTGCACTGACTCACTCCACACTGTACACACTCCAATATGTGGCCCACAATGAAACAAGTCCTATCTTTGACGCAAAAAAACCCCTCAGGAAACACAGATGGAAGCACTTGAGCAGTAGAAGAAATATCGAAAGCAAACATTATTAACTTATGTGAATGAAACAATAAAGTCCAGATATGCTTTTGATGAGAGAACAACATTATGACAAGGGGGAAGGCTCCAAAATATCTGTGCATGATTTGGTTTATCTCAATAGAGCAAAGACTTCTATGATCAGATTGACAAACAATGGACACTTGCTCCTTTCTGCTCACACCTTCCATGTGAGCTCACAATGGCAGGAGTTTAAGACATCCTCAGCCTCAGAACAGGTTTCCTTGCTGTGAGCAGGAGCAGAGACTGTAAACGGTAAAAAGCTGTGAATCACTGAGACGAATGAGTCGAGCTGTTCCTGTCAGTGGCACAGTCTGAGCCCCATGTAAAACCAACGCATGGGCCACTCTGCACAATCTGTTATTGCTGCTGTAGATCTGGCGACTAGAGTGTGAGGCACCAACAAAAGAGGATCTGACCAATTCAGAGAGGAATGAATAGTACTGTTGATGGTAGTAGACACATTTTAATATGGGTTTCATCTTTGAACTAAAATTTTAAGTTCAGTCAAGAGAGCCTTATTTTCAGGTTTTGGACAGTTTCCTCTATATACTGTATATACAGTACTTTCACCAGGGAACAAAAAAAGGACCCAATCTTTACAATAAAGACTGTAATTAATGCACGGATTAAACGTTTCTCCAGAGAACTATATGGGAAATGGCTGAGCAACTTCAGTAGCTCCTACAGACTCCAAACCTTCTAATCTTGAACAATATTTTGAAGGTTTATACAAAGGTATTTTTTCAATATTTAATTCCTAGCCTGATTTATTGAGTTTTGAACCCCTACAAAAGAAGGTGAATTTAGATTTTTTTGGGGGGTACAGCTTTAAGATAAGACTTTATTGATCTCACAATGGGGGAATTTACTGGTTACAACTGCTCACACAGGGGGTGCAAAAAGTCAGGAAATGAGCCATCAAAGAAAATACATTTGCACAGGTAGTAATAATAATAGAATACAAGTCTCTAAGCATCCCTCAATAAACTGTATACATGTCTCTTATGTACAGTACACTGAATAAAATAAAATGAACTCAAGGAAGCAAGAGAAAAATATCCGGATGATCTGATATCACCAAGTCCAATGTCCTCCGTGTCATTCCAGACACCTGTCCCTCCGTGTGCTTCATTCTGTCAATGCTTTTAAAAAGCACTGTTTTATTTAGGAGAGCTTTTGGTTGATGGGTTTTGACACTTTTTGTTATTATTTGTTATTGTATGAATTTTATTCATTTTACTGCTCCTATGTCCTATATACAGCACTTTGTGCTTTATATCTGTGAAAAGCGCTTTATAAATAAACTTTACTTTCTTACCAATCAGGGGTCACTTGTGCTAGATAAGGGGAGGGACGGTCTGCTTTGAAAACTTCAGATGTCATGACATAAATTAAGTTTAGGAACAGGGAACTGTCTGCTGTAATTTTGGATACATCTATGAGTTGGTTTGTCTGAAAATATGTCTAAACCTAACCCTAACCCTAACCTTAAAGATTTCCCTGTTCCTAAACTAAATTTTTAACATCGGTCCTGGGCAAACAACATGACATTGGCCCTGGACTCTTAATTACTTGGTGATATCAGATCCTGCAAAATATCCAACGATCTGAAATTGAACAGAATGATATATATATGAAAATTGAATTAATACTTATTCACTAATAACATGTTTATTCAAAAACTAACCTAGAGATTTCTAAACATCAAACTGCCCAAGGACTACAGATGGAAATTAGCATTTTGTGCTATAACCTCCACCAAGCAGCTTTCCTGACTTTGTTTTGGCCTGTCCCTGTACAAATAAAAGCATACCATATGCAAAATGCCCTCTGAACAAATCTTTGTAATTAATTAATTTGGCTTTATACATTATTTTCGATTTAGTCACCAAAAATAGGCAATTTTGAAATGATTACACATAAAATGCCCTCTTTTTAAGTGAAGAAATTACAGAAAACTCACAATACATTTTTGATGATATTTATGTCTGTAATATACAGCAAAAGTTTCAAATTGATATGACTCAATATCATTTTTTCCACTATTCACCTGCAGCATCTCTCCTTAAACCAGGCTTTTTTCATTCAAAGGTGACTGTGGCTTTACTTGTTCATAATAATCTAAATATCAGCCTCATATCAGTCAGACTCACAGCCAAAGGAACAGGCCTGGGCTCTGTTCATGTGGAAGAAGCTCCAGGAAACTGTGAATTATCATTCAATAACAATATGTTTCATAAAATAATATAAGCGTAAAGATGACACTTAATACATGAAATTCTAGCTGACTAAAACCGAATATAATTATTAGACTAAACATTTAACAATTTAATTTAACATCGTCACATACAGTCAGAGCAGTAATGTTTTTCATAGCTAAATGTATTACTCTGGTTCTGGTTGGACTCTGATGGAACAATATGATGAAGCTCAAATGAAAAGACAACATGAGAGTGAGATGGAGAGGCCTACCTTGAACCTGTTTGTTTGCATGGTATGATTTCAAAAGCTGGAAAAAGCAAATCACAATGAATTAAATTAGGCACAAAAAACATGTAACAATGGGAGACAGATGGTGAACTCAAAAGCAGAGTGAGCCAACGCCATTATGAATGTCATAAAAAGATCAGATACAGGCCGCACAGGGGTAAAAACATTGGATTTGGGTCACTTCAATCTACAGTCTGAAAGTGGACTCAAGAATTAGCATAAAAAAATGTCCCAAACCCACAGACACACAGCCTGTCACTCCTCAACTTGCTTTTATAAAGAGGAATCGTGTTATTAATGATTTACTCGATATTTCCTTTTAACATTCATTACCTGCTCATTAAACTTCTCCAGTTTGTCCAACTGCTCTCTCTGGTTCTTCTCCAGTTGCTCCATCTCCTTCTGGTGCTTCATGGCCAACTGCATGAACAAAAAACACATGGTAATCGAGAAATAACAATATAAATAAAGGCATTATATTATATCGTGTGTACGTCTTACCCTTTTTCGCTCGTCCAGGAACTTCTTGGTGTTGCTGCTGTTCAACTCTCGGACTCTCCTGAACACAAAACCAAAGATCGTAAATTGAATAAAACTTTCCGTGATAGTCCCAGCTCTTACCTCTCCCTCTCGGCTTTGTTTTTGATGGTCTTGTCTTGGCTGATGGCTTTACTGTTCTCCATGGACATCTTGGCCTGGTTGGCGCGCATCTCTTTGCTTTGTCTGAAAACAGAACATGGACCAATGGGTTAGATCATAAACTACGCAACACCATTTTGTAGCGAAAGACGGGAAAGGTAGACATTGCTCTGGGCAACCTGACAGGAGGCAAGGCACGTTTATTTGTGGAGCACAGTTTGTACGCAAGGCGATTCACAGTTACATACAATCAATCAATCAATCAAAACTTTATTTATAAAGCGCTTTTCATACAAATTGCAGCTCAAAGTGCTTTACAGATTAAAAACATTAAAACAGATCATTCAATTACACCCCAACCCCCCACATATTACATGTACATTTAACAGACAATTGTCACACACATCAGTATTCACACATTCAACCAAATGCGCACACGCAGACACACACACACACACACACACACACACACACACACACACACACACACACACACACACACACACATATGCATGCACACACACACCACGATTTCTGCAAGTTAAAATATTGTAAGTACATAAGGCTGAGTACATAACGCTGAGTGCAGACGAACCAGGTAAGGAAGTGCCAGCAGAGGAGCCGTCTGCGTCG